>ML254921.1:0-63844 GCA_005239495.1 Nicotiana undulata
TAGTGGGGTTCCCAGCCGTTCGATTGATTTTGATCAACGGCTGGGACGACTTCAAGGCAAAACAGTGTCGTTTGGATTACAGGGGGGGCTGGCCGGGCTATGGGGTCTATTGGGCTGGGTAGTTTGGGTATTGGGGAGAAAGATTTGGGCCTGGCAATGGCCCAATCCAATTTCTCACTACTTAGGCCTAAACTAGACTTACTATCTAATTAAAAAATCAAATCTAATCAAACTTAAGAAAGAAGAAAACAAAAATGTAATAATTAAGTTGATCTCATTTTGTTAATTATGTATTTAATTAAGAATAAAAATAGTTAATTTAATACTCCTACTTAAATCTACAATTTGTTGGGGGTAAAATGATTAATTGGATTTATTATTTATCGAAACTACATTACATCAACTAATCGTCATTCGTTTGTTATTTAATTGGTTACAATTAATAAATTCGCAATCTCTTGATGAAATTTTAGAAGTTTTATAATCAACGCAGATGCAAACAAATCACAATTAATCGCTAAAATTCAAACAAAATTCATGAAATCNATCTTGTTATCTCTTCCACCAAACCACTTCCTCTTGCTCCTACAACCTTTGCCCAAGCAAACAAGAATCCTAAATGGAAAACATCAATGAAGGATGAATTTACTGCTCTTATGAGAAATTCCACCCGGACTTTGGTTCCATCAACTCCATCTCAAATGTAGTTGGTTGTAAGTGGGTTTATCATGTCAAGCATTAATCTGATGGGTATTTGGATCGCTACAAAGCAATATTAATTGCAAAGGGTTTTCATCAACGACCTTGTGTAGACTTTCATTCCACTTTCAGTTCTGTGATCATACATACTACAACACGTCTGATTCTTGCACTTGTAGTGTCGTTAAGTGGACCTTGCAACAACTATATGTGAACGATGCTTTCTTACAAGGTACACTTCAAGAAGTTATTTATTTGAATCAACCACCCGGCTTTAGGGATCCTAAATTTTCACATGTATGCAAACTTCATTAGTTAATATATGACCTTCATCAAGCACCTAGGGAATGGTATAATGAGCTCAAATATTATCTTCTCTCATGTAATTTTCAACCGGCTAAATTTGATGATTCTTTATTCCTAAAATTTACTACTAGCTCATCACCTTTTGTGATGGTACATGTCGATAATATCGTCGTCACTGGTTCTAACTCATATCATGTCCAAACTACCATCAAACTACTAGGTGACAAGTTTTTCATTAAAGAGCTTGGGTTTATACATTTTTCTTGGTGCTGAAGTCTTGCAGCATGCTCATGGCTTGGTTCTCACCCAAAGCAGCTTCATCGCTGATCTTCTGGAAAGATTTGGCATACTAGACGTGTAAAATTTTAATCAGCCATTTTGAGCATTTGCACTTTATTTGGTTATTTGAAGCCTTGAGTAGCTTCATATGATATATTATGAATTGCTTGTGTGATTGGTTTCGGTTTTCGAGTAGTTCGGTATTAATTTGGAATAATGATCCTCAATTTTGTCACTTTTAGTTGGAAGAGATGATCAAGTTTGACTTTTGTATATTTGACCTCGGATCGGAGCTTTTGATGTTTTTGTTAGGTCAGTATGGTAATTTTGGACTTGGGCGTATGCCTGATTTGCGTTGGATGATTCTAGGAGGTTTTGGCTATAATTGGCAAAAATTGGCAATTTGAAGGTTTAAAAAGTTCATAAGTTTAATGGGGAGTTGACTTCGGTGTTAGAGAATCAAATTATTGTTTTGAAAGTTAGAATATGTTCGTTTTTTCATTTGGGACTTGTGTGTAATGTTTGGTTGGATTTCGTATTGGTTAGACTTGAATCGGCCACTTGGTTCGAAGTTTATGAACTTAAGAGATTGATCTTAATCAACGATTCGTGGTATTGATGTTATTATGTGTAATTTGAGGCCTCAAATAGACCTGTTTTATATTTTGGTACTTTTTGGCATGTTCGGTCGGGGACCCGAGAGGCTCCGGTGTGTTTTAGATTGGTTTCAGACCATTTTTTGTTGTCTTTACATTGCTGGTTTTTCTAGTGTGTTGGATAAGCATCGCGTTTGCGGTCAAGTACTCGCATTTGCGGAGAAACAAAATATGGTAGGTGTGAAATTGTGAATCACGATCGCGCGATGGAGCTCGCGTTTCTGATAAGGAGAGGTATGATATTCTACTCCAAGGGAACGCGATCACGTTGAATAGTAGGAGTTGATGGACTTGTCTACGCGGTCACATGGTTCATGTCGCGTTCACAGGGTTTTGGGCGCAGGTGGTCATTTTGTTTGCATGGTCCGTGTCGCGAACGCAGACATCATTTTATGGCAGTGCATACTTTGGACATCGCGATCGCGTCGGTACAATCGCGATTGCGTAAGGTACAACTAGGCAGTGCTTATAATACTCTATTTTGAAGGTTTTGGTTATTTCATCATAATTTGAGTCAGAGATCTCGAATTTAAGCGATTTTGCAGGAGATTTTCATGATTTGGATTGGGGTAAGTATTTTGACTCGTATTTATTTATATTTCGTTATTTCAACCTCGATTTTAGTGTTTGATTGATGAATTGAATTGGAGAAATTAAGGATTTCAGTAAAAGAATTTTCTAAAAGATAAATTAATGATTTGAAGACCGAATTTATGTTAGAATTGGATGATTTATGTATGGCTGGACTTGTATCTGAACATGTGTTTGGAGTTTTTGAGTTATGTCGGGTCCCAAGGTGCAGGCCCGGGGTTGACTTTTTGATTCTTGTCGAGATCGAAGCTTCACCGTTTTCTATGGCTTTTATTTATGATATTAAGTTATTTGGCTAAATGCGAGCCGTCTGGAGGTTAAATTGCATGGGAAGGGCTAATTAGTTGATTTATTTAGTTTGTTTGAGAAAAGTATCTTGCCTAACTTTGTGTGTGGGAAAGTATCTGTAGGATTTGGTCTATTTGTATTATTTGAATTATATGAAAAATGTGTACACGAGGTGACGAGTGTGTACCCGGCCTTATACGTTAAAAATAACCGATTTAGCCTCTTAGGTCATTAATATGATCTTGATTGAAATTGTAATATGGAATATCTTTCATTGTCGAGTTATTTCTTATTTTATTTGTTGAAATTTTTATATACGTTGTTGTCGAGCCGTGGGATATGCTTTATTGTTGTTTTGGCAATATTGTGGCATATGTGGACATGCTGTGTGGATTGATTGTTGTTATGCAAAAAAATAAGGGTGGAATCTCACTGTTGTTGATTTTGCGGAGTGATACGGGTAGCTATTGATATATTTTTTGGGCGGAGCGACACGAGTGGCTATTGATATATTATATGGGTGGAGCGATATTGATGACTATTGATATATGGTCAGGGCGGAACGATACGTTTGACGATTGATATATTTCCTGGGTGGACCAATACGAGTGGCTATTAATATATGTCTTCGCGGAGCGATACAGGTGGCTAGTAATATATTGTTTGGGAAGAGCGATACATGTGGCTATTATGATATCTTCTATGCATTGAGATAAGGGTGGCTATATGGATGTTATGTGATGGGCTGATGTCGTGGGAGCGTGTTTGTTGATGAAAGAGGAGTATTCTGGTTGTTGATTTAAACTTCCTTATGTGTGTTATGCATGTTACATAATTTATTGTATTGTTCCCAATGTGCTACTCGGTAAATCTGATATTACTTGATAATTTGAGTTATGATAGTACATTTACTCATGTATATACCATAACGTGTTATTTGTACCAGTCCAGGAGGATGAAACTTGATGTTCATTGATCATGTACATGCATTCTTGTATAACCGCTTTCTTTATGATATGGTTTGGACTGGTAGCCTGTTACCACACTGGCGGATTGTGATATTGATCCTGTAACCATGGTAGGAAGATTGTGATATTGAGTCTGTGACCACGCCAGATGGATTGTGATATTGAGCATCAGACCACGCCAGACAGATTGTGATATTGACATTGAGTTGTCCATGCAGCACGTGAGTTGTCCGTGCGGTTGTAACTTATATTTTGGCACGACGTCTTAGCCGTGTGAGGGTGATTGATAATGTGGGTACTGGGTGCCATGTGTATAAAATTTGTGATTTGTGACTTGATATTTTTGGTTACGAGATATGGTGCCTCAGGATGACTCTTGTAGTAAATCCTGTGTTGGAACGATTTGTTGATTAGAATTGTCATTGTTTCTTAATTACTTTCAAATATATTTTATATGTGCTTTGATTACTCTTTGTGTCATTTATTTACTTTGTTTTACGTTGCTAGCTTTGTATGGATATATTGTATATGTTACTTGATTAGCGAGTGTCTTGACTTGAACTTCGCTACTCCACTGAGTTTAGTCTTGATATTTACTGAGTACCGACCATAGTGTACTCATACTACACTTCTGTATATTTTTGTGCTGATCCAGGTATTGGAGCTAGCAAATTCAAGCAGTGAGAGCTTCTTGTTCGTGAGGATTCAATGTAGAGTTTCTTGATCGTCGTGGTCCCTTGGAGTCCTTTCTTTACATTATTACTATAAATCTCTATACAAACAATATTGTATTTCAAGTATTTCTATGTATTGAGCTAGAGTTCGTGACTCTGTACTACCTAGTCTTGGGGATTTGTTGTGGTTATCGCTGTGTTGGCTTGTATCACCTTTATTTATGCATTTATATTAAACTTTACTTCATAAGATTATGTTTAATTGTTTTAACTGTTTTAAGTAATCGACTTACCTAGTTTTGGAGACTAGATGTCATCACGATCCTTAAGGTGAGATTTTGGGCCATGACAAAATGGGAACATCGTTAGCACTCCGATGTCAACGGTGAACCTCTTTGATGGATCATCATCTGCGTTACCAAGTTATACATGCAAAATATTGGTTCCTTACAATATCTAACATTCACTCGTTTAGATATATGTTTTGCAGTGAACAAACTTGCTCGGTTTTAGCATAGACCAATCATGAAACATTAGCAAGCAACCAAGGGAGTCCTACGCTACTTAAAGGGTAAAATTACTTATGGTCTTCATTTTACGCCCACCACTTCTTTCAAGTTGCTAGATTACTCAGATGTTGATTGGCGTGATCTACCAGACACTGAATACTCAACTTCTGCCTATTATACTTCTTTGAAATAATCCAATAAGTTGGTGCTCCAAAAAATCGACGCACAGTTGCTAGATCGTCCCCGCTGAAGCAGAATATAGGATCATTGCTTTTCCTGTAGCTGACCTTAATTAGATCACAAACGTATTGAAGGAATTGCATGTTTCCATGTTCAACCATCCTAAGGTATTTTTTTATAACATTGGTGCAACCTATTTAAGTGGAAATTCAGTATTTCACAGTCGGATGAAGTGTGTGGCCATTGATTTCCATTTTTTCCGTGAAAGTTGAAAGAAATGAGCTTTACATGAGTCACATACCTATTGGAATCAACTCGCTAACGCCTTGACAAAGGCACTGGCCAAATGATCATTTGGATAATTCATTGACAAGATTGGTCTCAAGGAGATTGAGCCCATCTTGAGGGGGCATGATAAGGATAAGTACACATAGTTCAACTAGATAGGTCTCTGTATTTGAAATTATAACATATTATATTTTTCCTTTATCTTTAGGAATCTCCTATGTATGACAACCTCTCTTATCTACTGCTATTGTAATTATTTATATAACTCTATTGTACTCAAAAATAAACAAGCTTTTCACAATACAATCTCTTCTCTTATATATTTAAGTAGCTCAAGGAAAATTAAATTCACATGCTGAAGATTAGATAATTTATAATTTTTGAAGAATTATAGATAGTATTTTAGAAAACAAGTTGACATATTCTATTTATATTTATGAGGCAATGTTATATTATTCATAAAGTAGTTCCAGTGATCATAGTTTGGTACGAACTTCTCGTGTAAAGAGGAACATCTATCTCGTTAACTACCATAAAATAATTAGCTCAAATTATATAAGTCAATCCAGCTGATTCCCAATTTATGTATTTTAGTTGAAGCATTAATCATTGTAACTAATTGTTAGTTAAGAGGCACGTGCAACATGTGACTATTAGTTGTAGCGGTTACGAAGTTAGTTATAACTAATTTCTAAATTCCCATTTCCCTCTCAATTGCTCCTATATACATACCGGTGGATCTAGTTGTAAAATTCGAATAAGAATTCCCATCTCTCTCATCTCTTTCCCAATTCTTCTTATTCCTCTCTATCAAACTCAAAGTGTTCAGGAGCAGTTCCGTCTATTTGCTTCTTAGATTAGCTTGTTCTCTTTCTAATTCGTGCAATGCATATCATTGATATCAGAGCAGTGTTCCTCTAACATTCGACCATGGGTGACCACATCACTCGTATGCAAGAATTACGAAGAGAAGCTAATACATTGAAGGGGTCTATCGAATGTGTGGCTGGTTCTATCGCCGATCTGCAACAAGTAGTGATGCAAAGGTTACAAAGTCAATCGAGGAAATAATCAGGTTAGTGACTGGGAATTTGAAGCCTCTGAAGGTTCAAAACCTTCCTATTAATGGAGAAAATCACGTGGACAACAATGTTGCCCCAGTAGAGAATGGTTACAGGGCTAATAATCTTGTCGGCCACTGTCAAATAACCGCTCGAAATTATCAGCTGGATGTCCCAAAGTTTGATGGGTATAGGTTGAAGGATTGGATCTATAGGCGTGAGCATTATTTTAATGTGGATGAAACATCTGAGGATGCTAGAGTGAAGTTGGCTTCCTGCAAACTATAAGGGAAGTCCTTATAATAACATCAATCTAACATGAAACATAAGGTCACTAGGGAATGTACGAGATGGGGTGAGTATGTGGGGAGCTTGTGTGCAAGATTAGGATCAGAATTGTTCGATGATTGAGTGGGCGATTTTAAGGGAATTCATCAGGTAATCGCTGTTTAAGATTATGTAGATGCTTTTGATGAATTACTGAGAAGGGTAGAACTTTCTGAGGATTATATTGTGAGTTGTTTTGTAAGGGGGCTTAAACTAGAAATTGGATTAACGGTAAATATGCCCTAGATCCTTGGCTAAGGCTGTAAACTTAGCTAGAACTAAAGAACAAATTCTAATGGTTTAGAAACAAATGTTTTTTATCCCATCTCCTTCTAACCCTAGAAATAATGACAGATTCAGTCTCAATGCTCCTACTTTTTCGTATGGATCCATCTAGCCTACTAAACCTTCCCAAAGTTACCCAAGACCTCAAAATGCACCCCTAACAACCCCATGACTAGACCAAATAACAATTCAAATGCTAGACCAAACCTAAAGCATGCTAAACTACTAACACATGCTAAGATGGATGAAAGAAGAAGTAAAGGCCTATGCTTCAATGTGATACAGGGCATGTTTGTAAGAATAGAAATACTGTAGAAGCAGAGGAAGGATGTTAAGAAATCAAAGATTTGGAGGAAGAGGATGAAGTACTAGAACCTGCTGAGTTTTTGACAATGATTGGCCAAGGACTCTAGACCGATGATGGCGGCTCCATCATGCCCCACGTGTCAGTTCATGCTATGGATGTCTTAGTGATTGTAGGTATATAAGGGTCACTATATCTATTATAGGAAAAACAACCTATTAAAGGAAAATCAATTCATGTACTGATTCATACTGACAACACTAATAATTTCCTGCAACTCAACATTGCTAAGTGGTTAGGGTGTGTCTTAACTAATTGGAAATTACATTTGACTCTGACATGCTAGTTGTACCTATTGGGTGCTGCAACATGGTTCTAGCAATCCAATGGTTTATCACTCTGGGTGATATTATGTGGAATTTAAGAAAACTAAAAATGAAGTTTAGTATCTTGGGTTATAAGGTCTTATTGAGGGGAATGCAACTGATGTTGTCAAGATGATCCAACAATATAGCATGGAAAATCTACTATTACCAAGGAGAAGTTGGTGCCAATTTACTATTAATGAATGGCAACACTGATAAACCAAAAGATGTACAAGAGTTACAAGCTATTATGCAGCAGTATGAGGATTTGTTTGATGTTCCCAAAGAGGTTCCTCTATGCAGGGAACATGACCACAAAATTACACCGAAGGAGGACACTTCACCTATCAATATAAATCCAAATAGATACCCTATAGTACAGAAGCATGAGATTGAGAAAATGGTGGACGAAATATTAGAATCTAGTAAGATAAGACCCAATATCAACCCTTACTCTTCACCCATTGTCATGGTGAAGAAGACGGATGGTTCTTGGAGGATGTGTGGGCTATAGGGAATTCAATAAACACATTGCAAAGGATAAGTTCCGCATCCTTGTAATTGAGGAGTTGCTAGATGAGCTGAATGGTGCTAAATACTTCTCCAAGTTGGATCTCAGATCTGGCTACCATCAAATCAAAATGTTTGAACCTGATAATCCCAAAACAACATTTAGAACACACCATTGACATTATAAGTTCATTGTTATGTAATTTGGTCTAACCAATGCTTCCTCAACTTTTCAGAGTCTGATGAATATGATCTACCATTCTCATCTAAAGAATTTCATCCTAGTCTTCTTTGATGATAACCCCGTCTACAATCTCAATTGGCAGGATCACTTGACTCACATAAAAGAAACATTCAACATCTTGAGATCCAATGTCATGTATGCAAATAAGAGCAAATGTACACTTGGTGTTAGGCAAATTCAGCACTTAGTCCATGTCATTTCTCTCGCGCCCCTTTTTCTCGCGAAATCAGGTTTTGACATGTGACAACTCTTTTAAGGAGGTATTAAAAGAGGAGAGTCACCACCTAACAGTTTAAGGTGAGTTAGGGCACCTATTTGCAAATGACTCAGGTTTGACGGTTTACATCACCAAAGATCAGGTAAGGGCTTGAAATTACCTCAAAGAGAAGGCGTTAGGAACTCTTCGAGGTTCACAATTGTGGGTCCCGGACGAACTTGAATTATATGAATTAGTCGAATAAACAAAGATATAAAGTTCAAGAAGTTTGAGAAATTTTATTATTATAAAAGACTTTGAGTAAATGCGTACAAACATTTGATTCAAAATAAAAGGAAAATAAGGTTGGGGTTCCTAAGTTTTTTAGCCTAAAGGATCACCCCGTGCAACATAAATAATACTTCGTAACTCCCTCAAGATGGGGTGTTACTTGTAATATTCAGCGGGAACAGAATATCATATCCTGCTACCCGATTACTTTCTTTAAGTTGTTACCTAAAGTGCACTAGTTCAATTATAAGTCGTACCTTATGCATGCACTACCCGTCCCATACTTATGGTATAGGAGGCATTGGAACTCTATTTTTGGTGGTTCTAGACTTTACTTAGGTTTTTAAAAAAATGTAAAAACTAGGCGACAAACAAAACACGATGGACTTTATATATAGGCAATTAAGGCTCAAGTTAGCCTTCGCACTTAAATAGCAAATGCACGCGAAAATAGGCTTATATGTTAGGAAATTCGAGATTAAGGAACTTAAATCCCTATAGGCATGATTTCTATGTGATAGGCATCGAGGCATGCAAGTAGTTTCAGGAACCAACGAGATTAATAGACAGGGTTGCATAAGTCGTTACACACTGATTATTGAGAAGGCAAATTCCTCAGTTATTAGTCTTGTCGATGTTACGCCTAGGTGATTTAAGTAATAGAGGGAGTATAAACTCATAATTACTCATGCTTTTGATAACGTCCTAAGTGAGCGATGAACAATGTTAAAAGGGGCGTCATTACCAGTTATTAAGGAAACAGTGGCATCCTATGGCAGGATTTCTGACGATTAACATTTGGAAAACTGATTTTATTGTTAAACCTTATAGGCAGGTTTTCTGGGTGACCAATACGATATAGTGACAAATGAAATGACTAGAGTCCTATAGGCATGATATCTAGCAGTAATGCAAATTAATAGAAAATTCAACGATATTTATTTCCTACGGGCAGGTTTTCTAGGACCAAAGATATTGAGGCATTTGAGCTCATGCTTGCTAATAATCAAGTAGTGCAGGTGTGTGATTTTCCTAATGGCATGATTTCTACCGTGTGCATAGAGAATGAACAACATAAATTAAGTGCCTCATTCAATCCTATAGGAATGTTCTCTACCTATCTCATATTAATATTGGAATCTACCCCATCCCCGTTTACTAACATCCAAATCGTTTACACAAAGATATTACTACAGGACCAATTAATAAGTAAAGTGGTATGTATTACATGACAATAGAAATGCCTATATTAGACCCAAAAATAACTAGATACCCAGCCTTACTGGGCCTTCATTACTTCTTTGGCCTTCAATAAAGAACCACACGATCACAAGTCCATAGGGGAGTTCAGACCCCTTTCAATGAGCCACAACACCAAGTGTTGCATCACTTGGAACAACCAACATAAATACACAATAATAAAGTAATAGGGACTGTTTGGAGGTTGAGGGAATGACTAGGACCAAGCCCTAGTGTGTCATAGTTCACAAGGGCCTCAATTGGACCCCGAGCAGTACTCACTCTAGGGAGGCCAACGATAGAACCTAAATAGCCTTGGCTTTCAGCTGGCTAAGAAAAGGAGTTCAGAATATTAGAGTAACAAGCAAGGAGAATGGACAGAAGTCACCAGATTGAGCATACAACATAACTGGTCAAGTAGACCAGTAAAATTCAGCAAGGTTCAATAGCAAAATACCACATAGACAACCATCATAGGAATTAGGAAAAAAAAACAAGTTTGCAGACATACTCAGGTTGCATGAAGTTCAACTGGTTGAAACATAAAGGTCTAAATTGAGTCTAACCTAGTGCCATATTAATCAATACTTTAGACATGATGGAGGGATACATATATAGATAATCACAGAAAGGATAGAGTAGCAAATGAAACAAGGCATACTGGAAAAATATATTAGCATAGGAGTAAATTCCTAGTCAACAGAAAAATAGAGTGTTTGTCCTTTAGAAAACCAAGATAGTATGAAACAAGTTTGGAACAGACTTTAGGGCAGCATTCTGTAGAGTTAGGGCTAATATACAAAGAGAATTCCAATATACACAAGACTTAGTACCAAAAAGGATCATTCAAGTAAAGGGGGATTTCCATAGAGTTAGGGTAGTATCTAAATACAATGGAAAAATATTGGCAACTTAACAACATATAACAGCAATAGTCAGGCTCATGTTGAAGTGGACTGCTATTGAAGTCCAAAATTAAACATGTTAAGATGCTATAGGGTACAAAAATTATCTCAGGAGACAAAGATCACACAGTGCAAATCATAGAGAAGCATAAAACAAACAGTAGGTTATTCCCACACATTCAATTAACATAGAATGACATCAAAATCGAACATTATCATAGTTGAATCATGCTCGTAGAAGTTTAGATGCATATGTAGAAGAAGGAAAGAAATTAAATATTGCGAGGATTTAAACACTAACAAGTAGCAGAATCAAAAGAGTGAAGAGTGTTATAGAAAGAACCCCAAATCTTGATGCTTCAAAGATCACAAGAGTCTCGAGAATGGGCTCCGAGCAGTGCTTATAACGGAGGAGGTTGTTCAATAATTTTAGAGAGTGTTCGAGTGTAGTAGTGAGTGCGTGAGTGCGTGCGTGCGTGAGTGAGTGAGTGAAGAGAGTAGTGAAAACAATAGCAAGGACCCGGATTCAAATATGTGTATACGGTCAAAACTGGGGAAGGCCGATTTTGAGATTTCTATGGGGCTCCAAACCCGGTCTCGATAGGATCGGGGTAGAATCGGAGGATTGAATCCAAAGTGCATTCCTCGAGAACCCGTATCGAAGGTTCGGTATACCTCGAGGTAGGGTAAAACTCGAAGACCGTTGTGGAAAGGCATGAAATTCCCAAGGGCATGTGATTAGAGCTGACCCAGTCTGCAAGAGTAGTACAAATTCGTAGTAAATCATTAAATAGCTACACCAGTAGCATTACATTGTCATCATTATACATGTACTATGTTGGGATCCCCCCTCCTATATAAAGGGGACCCTTGTCATTTTTGTAACACACATGATATTTAATACAACAAGAACATTCTCTGCCTTTTTACCTAAACGTGCTCACCGATTGCTCTATAGATTTAGTGCTTTCCATTTATTGTGTCCATTAATTGTTCTTTATTTATTGTTCATTTTTATCATAAAGGGCCATCCTCGAGGCCCCAATATTGCTGTACTTTCATCGATCACCCCTTATTCAGCGTTATAATTGAACCTGGGGGTCCTGTTCAGGCAAGCTCGAGGCCCATCCTAGTAACAACTTGGTTTGCATATCTTATTTTCCTTACTTACACTTAGCATCTATTGCCTAAAAACTAGTATTAAAATAAATCACATATTTTTAGAACCATAAAATCATATATAATTGTCATTATCATATTCAAGGTAAACAGTTTGGCGCCCACCGTGTGGCTAAAAAATAATAGTGATTGTTTTAGTGTTGGTTTACTGAAAACACAAGTTATTCTTCACACTTTTTCTTGTCCAAGAATATTTGATTTCAGGTAAAAAAATGTCTAACTTAGTGAATGCACATGAAAACAACGGTCCTGAGGATCATGGAGAGAATGGTGCAGCTGTTTCAGGTGTCGGTGTACCATTGCAAAACCCTGAGGTGGCACCAGCACCAATCCTCGTGGATGTGGGCTCACGCAACGCCCAACATGTCGATATAATCTCTCATACCGATGAAAGCGTACACTGGGAAAGCCAACATGAAGCACAGAAAACTCCAGCTCGGGAGGAAAGAGAAGTTAGCCTTCACGTCATTTTTTGAGATGTTACAAGCACAACAAGTAGTTATTGTTCAGCTACAAATTCTACAAAAAACCCCAAGCACGACATCACCAAAAATGGCTCCTCAAGTCGAGCAGGCACCGGAGAGATCGAGCAACAATGGGTCAGCAGCCGACCCCGCTATTATGTAGATGCTCGAGGACCTTACTAAAAGAATAGAATCAGTGGAAAAGAATATACAAGATAACGATAAAAAAATGGAGACTTATAAATCGAGGGTCGATCAGATCCCGAGAGCACCCCCGATTATGAAGGGTGTAGATTCAAAGAAATTCGTGCAGAAGCCATTCCCGTTGAGTGCGGCTCCGAAGCCCATCGAGAAGAAATTCAGAATGCCCGATATTCAGAAGTATAACGGGACCACAGACCCAAACGAGCACATCACTGCTTACACTTGTGCTGTAAAAGGAAATGACTTAAAGGATGATGAGATTGAATCTATCTTGTTGAAAAGATTTGGAGAAACACTATCGAAGGGGGCCATGATGTGGTATCACAACCTACCCCCGAACTCAATGGATTTGTTTGCCATGCTGGAAGACTCTTTTGTAAAGGCACATGCCGGTGCCATCAAGGTTGGTACGAGGAAGTCCGATGTCTTCAAAATCAAACAGAGAGAACGAGATGCTAAGGGAATTTGTATATCGCATTAAGATGGAGCGAATGAAATTACCACCGGTCTCTGATGACTGGGCAGTGCAGGGCTTCACTCAAGGCTTGAACGAATGAAGCTCAGTAGCTTCGAAACAGCTGAAGCAGAACTTGGTCGAGTACCCCTCCGTAACTTGGGTGGATGTACACAACAGGTACTAGTCAAAAATCTGGGTAGAGGACGACCAGTTGGGATCTACCTCGGGTTCGATGTATCCTAACAGGCTCTTAGAAAAGGAATCAAGGTTTCCAGAAAGAGAACCGAGATCAGGAAAAGAAAGGTACTAGCCATACGTCAAAGATTGAAGAGAAACTTCGAGGCGTAATATACCTCAAAATGATCGGGGAATAGATCGAGGTCAAAATTTTCGGGGACTCATAAGCAAGACCGGGTTTGATAGACAGTCAAGGCTGACGGAGGCACCCTGATTGTTGGAATACAACTTCAACGTCGACGTCTCTGACATCGTGTTAGGTATGGTTAAAATCAGGGATGCCAGATGGACAAATCCCGCACGGTCGGATCCTTCCCAAAGGAACCCCAACTCGATGTGCGAAAACCACGACATTCACTATCATAGGACTGAGGATTGCAGGCAGCTTCGAGAGGAAGTGGCCCGGTTGATCCATGAAGGGTACCTTCAAGAATTCCTTAGCTATCGAGATAAGAGCCACTTTCGATCGAGAGATGCGAATAGAAAGAATGAACCAGAAGAACCTCAGAACATCATTCACATGATTGTTCGAGGAACCGACATTCCACAAGGACCCATGTTTAAACGGGACAAAATGTCCATCGTAATAAAAAAGCATACTCGGAGTCATACACCCGAGGACACTATTGCATTCAGAGAAGAAGACATCGAGTCCTTTTCTCAACCACATAGTGATGCGTAATTTCCTTTCTCTTGAATAACATTCAAATTAAACATGTGCTTGTGGATCCAGGTAGCTCGACCAATATAATCAGGTCAAAGGTGGTGGAGCAGCTCGGACTGCTCGATCAGATCATACCAACCTCTCGAGTCCTCAATGGATTCAACATGGCAAGCGAGACAACAAAGGGGGAAATCGTCCTCCTGGTCAATGTGTCCGGTACAGTTCAAAACACCAAGTCCCATGTCATCGAAGGTGACATGAGATACAATGCCTTGCTCGGATGTCCGTGGATACACATAATGAGGCCAGTACCATCAACTCTTCATTAGATGATGAAGTTCCCAACGAAAAATGGTATAAGAACAGTGTACGGATAGCAGCATGCGGCGAAAGAGATGTTTGTGGTACACGATATGACACCAACATCGATACCCTCCACCTAGGAGAAGCTAGAAGATGAGCATGTCCCCGAGGGACAGGTATTCTACGAGCAACCAAAGCGAGAATGATGAAGAGGACTTCCTCACTCCTCGAAACTTCATTGCCCACGAAGAATCGGACGCAACAAAATCAACAGTCTAAGAGCTGGAGCAGGTCATTCTTATCGAACATCTCCTGGATCGAAAGGTATACCTGGGAACGGGATTAACACCCGAACTCAGAAAAAAAACTCATTCAATTCCTTATTAACAACATCGATTGCTTTTCTTCGTCCCACTTAGACATGACAGGGATCCCGCCGGAAATAACCACCCATCGACTAAGCGTTGACCCCAGGTTCAAACCTGTAAAGCAGAAAAAAAAAACTCAGTCCCAGGTAAAACATGCATTCATCAAGGACGAGGTAATAGAACTCCTCAAAATAGGGTCCATTAGGGAAGTAAAATATCACGAATGCTTGGCCAATGTCGTAGTAGTCCCCAAAAAGGGAAATAAATTAAGAATGTGCGTAGATTATAAAGACTTAAATAAATCATGCCTAAGGATTCATTCCCGCTGCCCAACATCGATCACTTGATTGATGCCACGGCCGGCCACGAGACCCTCACCTTTCTCGACGCCTACTCCAGGTATAATCAAATTCAAATGATCCCCGAGGATAGGGAAAAGACTTCGTTCATAACAAAGTATGGTACATACTGCTATAACGTAATGCCCTTCGGGTTGAAAACGCAGGAGCCACATACCAACACCTAGTTAATAAGATGTTTGAACATTAAATAGGCAAATCCATGGAAGTTTACATTGATGACATGCTAGTTATATTCCTACGCATAGAGGACCATTTGAATAATTTGCAGGAAACATTCGACATCCTTAGAAGCTACAACATGAAGCTCAACCCCGAGAAATGTGCCTTCGGAATAGGTTCGGGCAAGTTTTTAGGCTTTATGGTGTCGAACAGGGGAATTGAAATTAACCCCGACAAAATGAAGGCCATCAAAGAAACTACGGTGGTAAACAATGTGAAGGGCGTACATCGGCTGGCTGGGCGGATAACGACTTTAGGCCGATTCATCTCGAGGTCATCAGATTGGAGCCATCAATTTTTCTCCTTGCTCAAGAAGAACATAGCTTTGAGTGGACGCCAGAGTGCCAACATGCCTTAGAGGAATTAAAGCAGTATCTCTCAAACCCGCCTTTACTTCACACCCCGAAGGAGGACAAAACACTATACTTATACTTAGCCGTGTCTGAGGTAGCGGTAAGTGGCGTGTTGGTTTGAGAAGAACAAGGTACGCAATTCCCTGTCTACGACACGAGTCAGACCCTGGGAAATGCTGAAACCAGGTATCCACACTAAGAAAAATTAGCTCTTGCATTGATAAGTGCATCTCGAAAATGAAAACCTTATTTCCAATGTCATCGTATATGTATTTTAACAACATATCCTCTTCGAAACATATTGCATAAGCCCGAGTTATCGGGCCGATTGGGCAAATGGGCTATTGAACTCGGAGGGTATGATATCGTGTATCAACCCTGAACAACTATCAAGTCCCAAATTTTGGTGGACTTCGTTGCCGACTTTACACCCGCCATTGTGCCCAAGGTAGAAAAAGAACTCTTACTAAAAACGGGCACATCATCCGGGGTATGGACCTTATTCACTGACGGTGCCTCAAACGTGAAAAGCTCCGGTCTTGGCATAGTTCTGAAACCGCCTAAGGGCGTCATGATTAGACAATCTGTAAGAACTGCAAAGTTTACTAACAATGAAGCCAAGTATGAGGCTATGATTGTTGGTCTCGAGTTTGCCAAAGGCCTAGGAGCAGAAGTCATTGAAGCAAAATGTGATTCCTTTCTGGTAGTAAACCAAGTGAATGGGAGCTTCGAGGTCAGGGAATACATGATGCAATGATACTTAGACAAACTTCAAATCACATTGCATTGCTTCAAATAATGGACCCTGGTCCACATACCTCGAGAGCAATAGAGCGAGGCCGATGCACTCGCAAACCTGAGATCATCCGTCGAAGAAGATGACATACTCCCCGAGGTTGTTGTACAACTGTCCAAGTCAGTAATTGAAGAAGGACATGCGGAGATCAACTCCACGAGCCTAACGTGGGATTGGAGGAACAAAACATCGACTATTTAAGGAGTGGGAAGCTGCCCACGGACCCAAAAGAATCAAGGGCCCTTTGAACCAAAGCAGCTCGATTTTCACTCAATGGAGATGGAACTCTATACAGAAAGACCTTCGACGGACCCTTGGAAGTATGCTTAGGGTCGGGGGACACCGAGTATGTGCTTCGAGAAATCCACGAGGGCACCTGCGGAAACCATTCTGGTGCCGATTCTTTAGTTCGAAAGGTGGTCAGAGCAGAATACTATTGGGACACCATGGAGAAGGACACCAAAGATTTCGTTCGGAGGTGTGATAAATGCCAAAGGTTTGCACCAATGATTCACCAACCCGGTGAACAACTATATTCAGTTTTATCACCATGGTCGTTCATGAAATGGGGGATAGACATCGTCGGACTCCTACCAACGACGCCAGGTAAAGCTAGATTTATTCTGTTTATGACTGACAACTTCTCAAAATGGATGGAAGCACAAGCCTTCGAGAAGATAAGAGAGAAAGAAGTCTTTAACTTCATCTGGTACCACATCATATGCCGATTCATAATCCCCTCCAAGATTACATGTGACAATGGGAAGCAATTCATCGGCAGCAAGGTGACGGAGTTCGTCGAATGTCACAAAATCAAAAGAATCTTGTCAACGCCTTACCACCCGTGCGCAAATGGACAGGACGAGTCCACAAACAAAACCATCATTCAAAACTTGAAAAAGAGGTTGGAAAACGCGAATGGAAAATGGAGAGAGGTGTTGCACGAAGTACTATGGGTATATCGAACAACTTTAAAGACAAGCACTAGAGAGACACCGTTCTCTTTGGTATATGGGTCAGAGGCCCTGTACTGGTCGAGGTCGGGGAGCCAAGCATAATATTCTGACATGCCACCAAGGATTCAAACAACGAGGCCATGACTATAGCCCTCGAACTATTAGATGAAAAGTGAGAGGCTTCGCTGGTCAGAATGGCCGCCCAAAAACAAAGGATCGAAAGATACTATAACAGAAGAACAAACCTCCGATATTTCGGAGTCGGGGACTTAGTCCTAAGGAAAGTCACCCTCAACACTCGAAATCCAAATGAATGGAAGCTAGGCCCGAGTTGGGAAGGACCATACCATGTCCTCGGAGTGGTAGGCAAAGGGTCCTACAAACTTGGCAATATGGAAGGCGAGTAGCTACCAAGAAATTGGAACATGTTGATGCTCAAACGCTATTATTTCTAAGGTATAGCCCCTTCCCTTTTCATTTGTGTTTCATACTAAATTATTACAGGTGTTCGATAAGATACATCGAGACACCCTCCAACTTGAAGACCTTCGGTTTTAAAGCATGCGTTGCGCTCTTTTTTCCTTCGATCTGGTTTTATCCCAAACGGGTTTTACTGGCAAGGTTTTTAACAAGGCAACATCCATATGCTACCTAAGGAGAACTCAACGAGTATTCAAGGCTTCTTCTCAATCAACCTCGAATACTGGGGGGCATCACCCTCGGAGGCTTCTTCCTCGAAGGAATTAAGTCATGCCTAAAAAGGTTCTCGATATGAGAATATTGTATTGGGCCAAACGGTCAAATGAACCGTGCCCATGTAGAACAATCGGGCCCCCGAAGGCAGAAACATGTACATATATATATCAAGTAATCGAAGAAGCCTCTTTGCGTGTCAAAACACTTTATGCCTTAAGAAGTTTATTGCTTTCATGCAAAATGGCCTAAGGGCCAGAAATCGTCGGGCACTCGGGGACTGCCCTCGACAGCCAGCTCATCGAGTCATTAGGACTCAAATTTGTAAGCCGTCAATGAGGCAACATCGAACTTATAAGCCGTTAATGAGGCAACATCGAACTCATAAGCCTTCAATGAGGCCACATCGAACTCATAAGACCTCAAAGAGGCAACGTCGAACTCATAAGCCCTCAATAAGGCGACATCGAATCTGTAGGACCTTAGCGAGGCATGCCCAAATTTGTATTACCCTTAAAAAGGGCAGAACCCCGATATTAAAGTCAAGGCTTCGAACTAGTAAGACCCCTAAAAAGGCATACCCTCGTTATAGACGCCGAGACTCCTCACCCGGGGACTAAAGGCTACGACCGAACATAAACATTACGGTCATATTAAAAGGCTAAGGCCAAACTAACGCACTCGGAGGCGTTTGACTGTCGCTACAAAACTACGGGCCTTCAATTACTTCGAAAATACTTCGAAAAGAACCGGTTAACCAGGCTACCCTCGGCTTAAACAAGTATCCTCGATAATATCATCTCTGAACAACGAAAGGGCTTCGAAACAATCATCCCTGAATGAAAAGGCTTCGAAAATTCAGCCTTCGAGCAACCTCCTGAGGTGCTTATTTATCGTCGCATATTGAATCATAATCGAGGTTCTTTTCAAGCCGTCGAAGAGTCGGAAAAACACAAAAACTTCAAAAAGTCTTTAGCCAAAACGAGGGTAAAACCATAGCCATATTAGAGGTTGCATCGACCCGACCTAAAAACAACCATAAGGGCCGACACGTAGGAGGAAAAGAGCCAGCCAAAAGAACCTCAAGGCCGACCTAAAAAACGCCGAAGGGCCGATGCGTAAGAGCCCAAGGGCCAGCCTAAAGAGCCTTAGAGCCTACCTAAAAAGAGCTTAAGGGCCGATGTGTAAGAGCCCAATGTCCTGCCTAAAGAGCCTCAGGGCCGAGTTAAAAACCTAAGGATCGATGAGCTCTAGTCAAAACTTGACTCGAGGACTGAGCCCTAAACGGTCAATTATTATTAACTGCTCATCAAGAGCAAAAACCTAAGGGTTTATTTTGAAGTCCGACATTTCAGACCGATTATCAACAAATATCAAAGTCTATTCCAAAAAAGCAAAGGAAAGACAAGAAGTGAAGAAAAACAAAGAGCCTTTTATATATATAATAAGGGTTCACAAAGCATGTTTAGAAAGCTCAAGATCGGAGCCCTAGCACAAAAAGAAACAAATAAAAACCTAATCTACCTACGGGGTTGTGCCTTCAATGCCCCCTCGGAGGTTGTGCCTTCAACGGCCCACTCAGAGGTTATGCCTTCAACAACACCCTCGGAGGTTGTTCCTTCAACGGTTTGTCCCTCGGCCCCTGGAGCTTCAACAACCTCTTCCCCCTCGGGGACTTGATCTTCATCTCCAACGACCTCCGATCCGCTGGCCGAATCACTAGCTGAACCACTATCGAAAGAAAGCAGAGCTGTCGATTCTCCCTCTAAGGCCTTCACCCTCTCAATCTCAGCAAATAAACCGATGCCCCCTGCATGCGCATCCTCGAGAGCCTTCCTCTGAGACTTCAATTGGGCGTGATCCAGGGCTCGGTCAGGTCAGATTCATCCTCTTCAGATACCTTCCTGGCTTGAGCATTTGCAGCACCAGCATCCTCTTTGTACGAAGATATAAGTGCATCGACTTCAGCCCTGGCTGCAGATAGCGCAGAGACTGATTCAGCATGGAGATCCTTCTAATTATCACTCTCCGTCCTTGCATCCTGAAGATGATGCTCACTCGAGGTCAACTTCCCTTGGAGGGTATCCCTCTCGGAGACCATCTCATTCACACGCTGCTTTAGCCCAAGGATCTCGGCATTCTTTGAGTCTGAACCCCTCCCGCATCAGGGCATCTTTCTCCTTAAGCTGCAAAGATCATCCAAAGGTGTTATGTGCTGAGTCGGACAAGCACAAAAACAAAAACACTCGAAGACTATGTTACCTGATCATCAAGATTGAATCATTCTCAAGATACCGTTTCTAAACGAGCTCGGAGGTCAAGCATTTCTTCCTCCTTTTTGGCAAAGAGAGCCCTCAGCTCGTCCGCCTCCGATGAGAACCTCCTACACTCTTCCTCGTAATGGGTCAACTCAGCTCAAGACTTGGCAGAGGCCTGGTTGTAAAGAACTATAGCCTGAAAACATGAAAGAACAACATTAGGAAGATAAAAATCAGAGCCCAGAGCATACTCGATGAAAGATTACCTTCTTGCAAAGCCTTTCGGCTTCCTAAAAAAATGAGAAAGTCGTTAAGCTCAAAGTTTCTCTTGACCCTAATGAGGTTCCCTTCAAACACGTCCTTCTCCCTGAGGGACGCCCCAACATTAGAAGTCCTTATATTACGGGCACCCTATATCTCCCTCGAATAGGGTGTCGGGCCAAGCGAAGAATCACTTACATCAATAACCCCTGATGGATCGGTCGGGACCTTCTCTTGCCTTTGAGGAACCTCAGAACTAGGCTCCTCGAGTTTATCTACTATGAGCGCGTGATTTTTTCTCGCCATATCATCCTATAAAAATCTCAATAAATCAATTGATTTTATGAATTTTTGTTGATTTTTATTGATTAATTGTGAATTGTTTGCATTTGCATATCCATAATTCATCTTTTAAAATTATTAAAATTGCATCAAAAAATTACGAATTTATTATTAATTGTAATTAATTGAATAACGAACGAATGACGATTATTTGACGTAATGTAGTTTTGATAACTAAATTACTAAAATTAGTCATTTTATCCAACAAATCATGGACTTAATTAGGAGTATTAAATTAATTATTTTATTCTTAATTAGTCTATAGTTAGGCAAAAATGAGATCAAATTAATTATTACATTTTTGAATTTAATTAGATTTGATTTTAATTAAAGTAATTAAGTTCAAATTTAGCCTAGAGTGCTAAAGTCAGACCTGGGCCAAGAAGGACCCAGGCCCAATTCATTCTCTACACTACCCAAACGACCCAGCCCAGACCCCTCACCCGGCATGCCCCACCAAGTAACCAAAACGACCCTATTTTGCCTTGAAGCCATCCCAGCCGTTGATCAAAATCAATCGGACGGCTGGGAACCCCACTAAACTCCTCCTATATAATTGTTCCAATAATCCCCTACCCCCCATTAAGCCAAAGTATTACACCCCCCTCCTATTCGTCTCTATCCCTCCCCCTAGAGACTGACCACCGGTCCACCAGTCTCCCACCATAACCCCGCCGTCCGCCGCCCTAACTTCGCTGGCCGAAAATCGCCTCCGACGGTGGAGTTTCTCTAATCGACCCCATTTTTTGACCAGACGATCCCCACGACCTCCTCAACCCCGTCCAGGCGTTGGTTTCCCCAAACAATCAACCAATTTTGAGTAATTTCAAATCTATGACTCAGAAAACCTAGTTCTTGCTTTCCGGCCGATTCAAAGACATTTAATGACTCAAACCTACATGAGTCAATAGCTCTTGATGAGAGCTATTGATTCGCGTGGGTTTGAACCATTTTCAAACCCGCCGGAATCTGGCAAGGTCCGGTGACCTTCAAATTTTCCGGCCTAAAGCTTTTAACAGGTATTCTCTTTCCTTCCTTATCATTTTTCATGTGAGTAAAACCAAAACTCACGTTAATCGTTTCTTTAGGTTATTTTAGTTCTTTTTAAAAAAGAATCTGTTTTGTTGCCTTTTTCTTCTGATTTTTTCTTCCTTTATTCTTGCTTGATTGGTTAACTATTCTTAATCTATTCTTGGTTAACTAAGAAAAACCAGAAGTAACAAGACGTTTAATTTAACGGTATTGTTTTACAATAAAGCTATATATTGTGGTTCCGTTTTCTTTTTTGGCTCTTTCATTAGAATGAAACCTGCCCTTAATTGTTTGTTACCATTAGTATTAGATCCTGCTGCCTTTACTTGTTCTCTTAATTAGTTTTGAACCATTGTTTCAGTTTCATCATGTTTAGTTTAACTTGACTTGTCGATTAATGACTGAGGTTCTTTGTGATCATGATTTTTTTAGTATGTTTTAATTGATTAGTATAAATTAATCAGTACAGATTAGTTAGTTGTTTAACAAAGTCACCTTAAGTCTCAGGTTTACTTAAACTATTTCTGCCCTTAATGTGACTACTCTTCTGATAATTACTGCCTTTCCTACTTGATTGTATTAATCATCAAGGTAGTCAACTAACCGTTTAGGTACTTATTAATTGGGTGATTAGGAGATAATTATACTCGACTAATTAAATATCCCTTTTAAGCTATAATAATTAGTAGTATAATTAGAAACTAACTCTAAAAAAAACCTAATTAACTTTCCTTAATCAACCTAGGATCCTAGAATGATCAAAACAGGTTCAGCTTTATGGGATTAATCACTCAGTCGACTAGAGTTAAGCCTGATTACACCAATGAATTTGTTTAAACCAATTAACTCAATTGTTTGCTGCTTAATTCAAAAGATTAGTCAATTAGGCAATAAGGAATTAGTCACACTTAATTAACATACCTAATCAAAAGGTAAAATAGTTAAGCTGACAATTTAGTTGACCTAAGTCTTAGATAACTAGCTAAGACTAATTAGCTAAGTTTATAAACAAATGATTCACTTGGTCTCATTTTAAATAATTCAAACTTCTTCTACTTAGAAGCCAACTTAGGTAGCCTCCTAAGTAATTAACTAAAAATTTTTTTTGTTTAAGATAGTTAATCTAGGTTTCATTAACCAAAACAAATCATTTAACCTATGTTAAGAAAAATGGGTTGACTAACCTTAACTAAGTCTAATTAAACTGATTAATTAACTAATTTAAACCTAGGCTTAATAATTGGCTAAATCTCTAATTTCAGGTAAGCAAATTGAATTGACCTAACTAAATCATTTAGTTAAGTTAAATGATTAAATTGATTGACCTACTTTAATTAATTAGCTTAAACATAGGTAATTAGTATGAAACTAACTCTAAACTCCTAATCAATTAACCTTTAAACTAGTGGACCTAACCTTTAGTTAAGAACAACTAATAGTAACCTAAAGGACATAACTAGTGTTAGTTAACTAAAGTTAAGTAATGACCCAAGTAAGTTACCTTGATTACCCAATGGTAAATTCAGGGGCTTCAAGGGGTACAATAGGTAATATAGACTTAGTAAATCAGAATTTTAAGGGTAGAAAGGTCTTTTAATGGGTAAGAAAATTCTAGAATAGGGGCAGCTGTCCAAAAAGATAAGGTTGACAGCTGCCCTATGTACTATTAAGTACTATTTACAGCTTTTTGAATTAGGAATATTCTAAAAGATACCCCATTCCCAAATACCTATAAAGGGACTCTCTCTTCACATTTTCTGGACCTTGTTTTTGACTGCTGAAAATCTGGGGACACACAAAAAGAAAAAAATAGCAACTACTTGCTAAAAACAAATTTCAAATATCCATAGGAAAACAAAAAAGAGAAAATCTGGCTACTTATTTTGAACAAAAATTCACCAGTGCCTCATTTGGATTCTCAGTTTCCATTTCTTCTTTGATATCCTGATTTTGAGAGCCTTAAGTACCTATACTCGAAGTTCTTGGTTTGAATTCTTGCTAGGGCTGTTCAGCTTTGCTTTTGGTTGCTGATCTGTTTTGGTTGCTGCCTTTCTCCTCTTAGTTGTTCTCTTTACTGCCTACATGACCTTTATTTGGTCAGGATCCTTGTTATTTTCTCTTCAAAAGAGGTATGTAACCAAGAACTTTAAATGAAATTATTAGATCCAGAACTTGTGTTAACTTGATGTTGAATATTTCATGCTTGCTATGTTTTTGAGATCATGCTAAGCTGAATCTTCTTCTCTGTTCTTGACCCATAAGTTGGAAGTAGCATTAGTTAAAGAATTTGAATATATACTCTATGTGTGTGATATCTAAAAACCTTGGAGTTATTCTGTTTTTCTCTCAAATTGTTTAAGATGCATTGGGGTATTGCTAGATACTAATTTGAGGTAATCCATTTAGTATAAAATCTGCATTAGGATGTTGAGTCTGACCTTCTTTATAGTCAAATTGTTTCCATTAAAGTGATGAAATATGCTTTTCAATTGAGTCTCCTTGGTCAATAAAGAGATGCAATAAGCAAGTCTCTAGATAGGTCAGAATATTGGCACTAGGATCGATGAATCTGACTTTTTTATAGTCAAATTCACCCCTTTAATGGTGCATAAACAGTAGCTTAGGGTGCTGGAAATCACCCTTTAAGAGGTATAAAGTATGTATTAAAGAAGGCATTAGAGTGAGGAATCTGAACCTTTGAATGGTCAGATTCATCCTCTAAAAATGGCCAAATAATCAAAGTTTCTACATAGTTTAGAATAATGTTAATATTAGCACTAAGGTAAGATGAATTTGACTCTTTGATAGTCAAATTCGTCCCATAACAATGCATAAGCAGTAGCTAACTTTGCTGAAATTATCATATCAAGGGATAATCAAAGGCTTACTAGATGAAAGAATCTGGGATCCTTTATTTTCAGATTTATCCTCTTAATGCCTAAATAATCAAGTCGAATAATTAATATGGACTGAAGGTCTCAAGTGTAAAAATGACAAGTCCGGAGTTGAGTTGATCCTTTTATGATCACATTCGCCCTGAGAAAGTTCATAAATAATTCTGCCAAAGTATAGTTCAAACACAAGCGTTATTAGAATTAAAGCTGACTCTTTCATGGTCAGTTTGGTTTTGGAAATGGAATAACACTCTACTAATTTGGTTGAGTTTACAGATTAAAAAAGAAGGCCCAAATGCATGGCCTCGGAGGAATTCAAGTCGGACAAATAGCTTGAAGTCACCATTTTAGTTTTTCTTTCTTCTAAAAAATGTATTCTTATAGTAGCAATAATGTTGTAATTCTCCTATGTTGTAACTTAAACTGGACTGTATATTTAATTCTATATTTAGTACTCACACTGGTTTTGGAAAAGAAGGCTTTAGGGATTTCGAACTTATAATTTATTTTCTCCTGTTTTTTAAAAGTCTGCGTGATGACAGTAGATAAAAATACAGCGGGTATTCAAATTAACCTATACGGGATTTTTACAAACACTTATTGATTCTGGGGAATAGCTGTTTTTTTCTGATTTAGTTACCTTCAATATAAGTCGGAATTAGTCAATTATTTTCAGTTTATTTCGCATCATGTAAATATTCTGAAAGAAACGCACGAACCTATTTCAAAAAATACGAATGAATCCTGATTTTAGTAACCTATGTTCAGAAAATGGTTAAATTTTTGAACTGGTAAAGTTATCCGCGTTACATTCTGCTAAAAATTACAAAGTAGTTTTAGATTGCAAATTCGGACCCTTTTTAGATTTGGTATGATTTTTTATATTAAGACTAATCTGTCCAAAACTCTAAGCTTCATTGTTGACAATCTGCATCCTCATCTTGTAATTTACTGGTGTTACATCTGGCAAATCTTTGAATACATATGAGTGAAATGTTTCCAAAAATGATGACTGAAAACAAAACAAAAACGTAGATTCTGGTTATATTCTGTGCAAGCGTTCCTATTATGCTTATCCCTAGTGATGTTAGTTCAAATTATACGTATCCCTTCTTGTTAATTAGACACAATTAGGATTGGCCAAAAGAGTCGAAATAATCTGAGGCTAAAACATGGCCATAGCCCGAAACATGTTATCTTTAGGGTATTGGACGTTATTTTAGGCAATCCTTAGGTAGAATGAATACCTTCAGTTTTAAATTAGACAAAAATCGATCATTACCTCAAAATTACTCTAAACTACACTCGGGAGTGGCAACTCATGCCCCCGACCCTCAACTTCAAACATTAATAAAATGTACATAGCAACCACGGGCGCATTTCATGTGACGTGTTTTGACATGTTCTCAAAAACAACAAGTGTACGCCAACGTAACTTGTCAAGAATAAATCCATAAACGTCCTAATTGATTTTTAAAACTAAAATACTCCTTCAAATGGAAAGAATAAAGACTAATCGAATATCGCCGCAAATAGGCATTATAAAACCGTCATGATCATTAGTCTTGACCACATAATCTACACTCGGGTGTGACAACTCATGTCCCCAACCTCAACTCGAAACTATATTAAAATCACGTGTTGCAATTACGGGTACATTTCATGTGGCGTAATTGTAACATGTACAAAAGCATAACGAGTGCACGTTCTCGTGACTTGTTTTTTCAAGATAAATTCATACTTATCAAAAGCGACTAAATTTAAAAGAGTTTAAATATGCAATAGGCTAAAACACGTAAATAATCGGATAATTTAGGCATAATAATAATAGTTAAGCGACCGTGCTAGAACCAAGGAACTCGGGAATGCCTAACACCTTCCCCCGGGTTAAAAGAATTCCTTACTCGGATTTCTGGTCGCAGACAAATCAAAACAGAGTCAAATCTTCCTCAGTTTGGGATTTTCAAAACAAACGGTGTCCTTGAGCATCGTCAAAAATCCGAGTGGCGACTCTGAAATAATAAATAAATCCCAAAATCGAATAATGTCACTTAAAGTGGAAAAACTCCCTTATTACCCCTTCATTAATCCCGGGGTAGTGAAAAAAGGAGGTGTGACAGCTCTGCCGACTCTGTTGGGGAGGAGGTCCAGAATCTCTGGTTCAGGATTCAAGAATTCGAGCCTATATAACTGTTATATTTTGGCTTTCATTATCTAATTTTACGTGTTTAAACCTAATGTGCTAATTGCCGCATTTACCGCTTTGATATTATCTGAACTGCGTATAAAACTGTGCCGAACCCCTTCTTCTCTATGAGTCTTCTAAATCATCTGGGAAGTGTGCACTTCGTGTGACTTCTTTTCTATTAGAGTCATCCAAATTTTAGAACGAGGTACGGACAAGTTGCAAAGCCGGTGAAGCTTCTGTATTCCCGGTACGCTGCCCCGACCTGGGCTCGAGCTGTCCGCTCAGGTAAGCCTTGTCTAGAACAAAACCTCAGGGTATAAACCTAGTATGACATAGCCTCATGCCGGATCCCTAGTAGGAACGTTTATTTGCATCATGTGCATTTGACTTAGGGGACTCAACACTGGGGTTAGGTCCGTCTAGGATAGGTGAACCCAAAATGAAAGACTATCCCGGTGCATCCTACTTGCTATGTGTACAACATTTTGTTACAGTTTGTTTGTTGACAGGCTATAAAAAAAATGAAATGAAAATGAAATAAACAACAAAAGGGGAAGAAAAGAAAAGAGATGACAGAAAAACCAAGAGAGGAATAGAATAGGAGATTGAGCCGATTTTTTGAAAAAAAAAACCGATATTCGAGACCATCCCGAAACTCTGCCAAAATTTCTGAAAATACTATTTTGAAATAAAGTGAGTCGGTGCATATTTTTCAAAATTGTGTCGAGATTTCCCGAACTACGCATTATTTGATTCTCAGCGGATGTGAGATACGTAGGCAGCCCTCATCGGGTCCAACCTTATTTTCAAAACCAACACAGAAAACACGGTCGCAAAATTAGGTGGTGATGTTCTTGCCTAAAATAGCCAATTGTCCCAATGGAACGCCGGAAGGCTCTTTTTGCAAAATAGTCACTTATAGTCTTTTCGAAGAATTCGGCCCAATTAGCGAGCACAACCCTAAAGGCTTCCTACCCGAAGTATTGAGGGGCCGTATTCGCAAAGACAGTCCATTTCTTTTTTCTAATTACAAAACTTTTGCAAAAGATGACACCTTTTCCTCAGTCAAAACCTTGTTTGAGTTTTTTTTTTCTTAATCAAAACATTCAAACAAATGTGCAGGATGAATACAGTTGAAAACACTCCTAATGGGACTCCATATGTGGTGGAGCGACCTGGGGGAAGTTAGTAGAAAATCTGCCGTAAAAGCTTTGGGCGGACTCACTGGCCTTCTAAAAATCAAGCCGAGGATGGATATCGTCGAAGCTTTAGTGTCATTTTGGGACCCTGCCCATAATGTGTTCCACTTTTCAGACTTTGAGTTGATGCCCACGCTAGAGGAAATAGCGGGGTATGCTGGTCTCAGTGACAATCTTAGAAGTCGGTATCCGATGCCACCTAGGGCGATGACTCCACACAAGTTCTTGGAACCCAAGACTCACACCTGGCTGAAGGGTTCTGCACTTTCTATTTTCTATACAAATAGTATGGAGACCCTCGAGGATATGAAGCTAAAAATACCGGTCTGACTCACCACAAGAACCAGGCTAAATGGGAAGCTCGCAGAGGGTTGGCTTTTGTGGTAGCATTCCTGGGCACTTTAATCTGCCCCCGAGCTGACAGACTGATAGACATCGGAATGGTAGGGATGGCAGATTTCATGACAAAAAAGAACAATGGCACTCTTATACCAATGATCTTAGCCGAAATTTACCGGGCCCTAACAATTTGCCAGTCAGGGGGAAAGTTCTTTGAAGGGTGCAACCTGCTCCTACAGATTTGGATGATCGAGCACCTCTGTCACCGCCCAGGATACATGAACTATGGTTTAACCGGTCTGAATGTATTGAAGAACACAGTACTCGGGTAGAAGGCTGCAAATTTCCTGAGGGCACAGAAGCTTGGCACTCACATCCGAGTTTATTGACCGTCGACCAAATTGAGTGGACTTTTGGATGGCTCCCTGTCAGCGAGGTTATCAATATGTCCGCTGAAGTGTGCTATCTTTTGTTAATGGGTCTGCGGAGTATCCAGCCATATGCCCCACATCGGGTCCTGCGGCACTTGGGTAGACAACAAGGCATTCCACATGATGAGGACTTAATCCAACAAGCCATTAAGTTGTGTCCGAGAGCTGTATTTCTGGAAAGCAGGGTCCGTCAGATTTGGAACTAGTGCAGATTCTTAGAACCTCAGACTCGAGTGAGAAACTTATCTCAAGGGGAGGTAAAGCCAGATTATATTTCTTGGTATGGTAGAAGAGGTCGAGAGTACCAAGAGCCAGAGCGACCTGCGAAAAGACCTCACATACAACATTTTGCGGAGCAAACACAAGAACATTGGGGTTGGCTAGAAAAGGGAAACAACTACCGGGCCACAATAAGTAAACTGGAGGCCCAAATCCGAGAACTCAAATTTGAAAACACTTTACAAATTGCCGCGGCCGAAGGGGAAAGAAACAGGTTGAACAAAGAAAATGAAGCCCTCAGAGCTCAAATTCAGAAAATGAGGATAGCCATTGAAAACCCCGAAAGAAGTAGAGCCGACGAAAGACTTGTCACCAGTCTCAGGCAAACGTTGCATAGCTATGGCAACGATTTGGATAAAGTCGAGGAAGATTTGACCCGAGCTCGAGCGAAGTTGGCAAAGAATGCCGAAGAAAGGGCAGAATTCGTGCAAAAATTGAAGAGAAAGCACAACCAAGAAGTTCTGGGTTTGAAAGAAAGAATGGCCACCTTTGAAAACGAGATGGCCGAATAAGCACAAAGGTTTAAGGCAGAAAGAGAACAGTGTTATGACATGATAGTCCAGTTGGAAGAGGAATTGCGACAGTGGCAAAAGCAGACTCACAAAGACGCCAAGGCCTTAGAGACAAGATCTCAGCAGATCGGGCATCTACTTCAGGAGAAAGGTATTATCAGACAAAGGGTCCGGGAGATAGCCGATTACATTGTCACCAAATGTTAAGAATGTGAAGACATGACTCAGACCACCTTCTTCTCAGCGGTTATGATCTTAGTCCACAAGATAATGGATGACCTCTACCGCCTCCAACAAGATATAGAACGCATGCCCGTGGCAAGGCCGAACGATGCTCCACGGGTGCCTGAAGCAATGGAAGCACTGATGTACTTTTGATATTTCTCGACTCTGTATTTTATTTTCTTGCTGTAGTCCTGTCCCAGTCCACTGTAGTTTTTACATTTCCAAGAAAGTGTGTCTTAAGTCTTTTATAGTTTTTAAAAGTTTCAAAATGTACTGAAGTTTCCCCTGAACTTGAAAGTATTTTATCCAATGAATGAAAGTTTTGGAAAATGTTTATTTCTTTCCTTCAGTTTTGTCCTTTGAACTACGTGATGATCTGATTCACGCGGCGCCGTGGTACGTAGGCAATCCATATAGGATTCGATCATAATCTTAAGAAATGAAAGTGAGAGAGAAATAAAAGAGCAAGAAAATAATATATCATAAAACAATGAATGAAAAAAAAAGGGTGATAGAGAAAGGCAAAGATGAAAATAGGACAAAAAATGAGGGAGAGTTCAAATCCGAGAAAATAAAGCCGGGATGAGACACACAACCATTGCAAAACATATAGAAAGCGTTTAATTTCCCAGGTGCATTGCATACCCCAAACGTTTGATTTCCCTATGTGATAAATGCTTCGACCTAACGTTTCGTTGGTTCACTCTTAAAAGTGTTTTTTAGGGTGGTTGGTTTTGCGGTAACCTGGCTCCCCATCCTTACTTCACTATATCAAAGGGAAGTGTAGAAATGACATCTAAAAGCCACTTATCAATCGACAACTCTTCGGTAGAGGACCCGAATCCAGTCATCCCAACGTCTGGGTCAGCTACAGCTGAATATAATAGGATCATGCGTTGCCGCATGCTAGAAATGTGGGATGCATGGTCCAATGGTAGGGAACTGCCCAGTTCCATCCCTGGTTTCCCCGAGATAATCCCCAAGATGGACGAAACTTCTAACATCCCTATAAGTTACCCGACCACACCGCTCGGATACCCAACTATGTCGGCTCACTTTGCCGGAAGACCTTCTGAGGTTCGCTCCCAGGTCTTGTTCTCCGGTGCATCATCAAACATCTTCACTGCACCACCGAGCTCTGCCACGGCTCCATCAACTATCACCGGGCCCAACTTTGAGCCGCTGACATTTGCATTCCAAACGCCATCATTTCTGGGCGCCACTCATGTCAATCCTGATTCATACCCCAAACAACCTCAGTATGAAGTTACTTTGGGACGAGATAAGAAAAGCCCCGAGCACGAAGAAATGGCTCGGAAAATGAAGAGTATCAAGAAAAGCCTCAATAACATACAGGGGCTGAGCGGGCAGAAAAGCGTTTCCAACGCCGATTTGTGCATGTTCCCTCACGTCCACTTGCCTCTCGGGTTCAAAACCCCCAAGTTCGAAAAATATGATGGACATGGGGACCCCATCGCTCATCTGAAAAGGTATTGCAACCAACTCCGAGGAGCAGGTGGGAAAGAGGAACTTCTCATGGCATATTTTGGAGAGAGCTTAACAGGGATTGCATCAGAATGGTACATGGACCAGGATATATCCCGCTGGCACGTGTGGGATGACCTAGCCCGGGACTTTGTTCGACAATTCCAATACAACATGGATATCTCTCCCGATAGAAACTCTCTATCCAACCTCAAAATGAAGTCCTCAGAAAGTTTTAGGGAGTACGCTATTAAGTGGCGCGAGCAGGCGTCTAGGGTCAAACCTCCGATGGATGAGGTCGAAATGGTCAGTGTGTTTCTGCAAGCACAAGAAACAGATTACTTTCAAAATATGATGTCCACCATGGGCAAACCCTTTGCAGAAGCAATCAAAATCGAGGAAATGGTTGAGAACGGCTTAAAGAATGGTCGTATCCTAAGCCAATCAGCCATAAGAGAAACTTCCCAAGCCATCCAAAACGGATCCGGGAGTATAGCCAACAGGAAGAAGAAAGAAGAAGGGGCTATGATGGCTTCCGATGTCACGGGTCTTCGGCAACACTCAGGTCCATTCCCCAAAACCTCCCAACACTATTACCCTCACCAAAATGCAGCTTACAATACATCTCTGTTTCCCTATGAAGTAATGAACGCTCAACCGCATTTCCGGCCGCAACAACAATACAACCAGATTAGAGCTCTGCCCCCGAGAAATAACCATCCTCCTCCAGCTCCATACAATCCACACCCTCCCCAAAATAACTACCCATACAATACTTACCCCCGTGAGCCCCCAAGGAGACCCCATTTCACTCATATCGGTGAGCCATATTCAAGTCTTTTCCCAAAATTGGTCCAGATGGGGCTTCTGCAGCCCGTACCTCCGACCAGACAAAACCCAGCATCAGTGTCATACAAACCCGGATCCAATTGTGCCTACCATTCCGGGGCAGAGGGACATGACACGGAGGATTGCTGTACTCTGAAGCGGGCTGTTGAAAATCTTATAGACCAAAAGAAGGTAGTGTTAAGGGATGAAGAAGCTCCCAATGTGACTAACAATCCATTACCCACCCATAACAATGGGCCCGTTATCGGTGTGATCTGCGAGGACCAAGATTTTGACCCAGCTTTAAAGGCCATCATTGCCATCGCAGATGCAGAGAAAAAGCCCAAGGCGTCACCCAAGCCCGCCAAGGAAATAAAAAAGAATAATCCCGTTCCTCAAGCCTCGGGGAAAGCTGAAGCTAAGACAAAGGTAGAATCTTCTAAAGACGCTGTTCTTTACATCCCCAGGGAACTCAAGAAAGAACAGGGTATGTTGAGCCCGCCTAGAAGGCTACAAGTTAATAGAGCCATGACAAACGACCCGACAATGTATGTACCAAAGGGGACATACGTGGCGCGGGGGAAAATAATTTCACCCAGGCTGAGTGAGCCCGTGGATATTATCCGCGCGCCGCAAACTCCCATAAAAAACACTACTGCCGTCCCTTGGAACTATAACAAGACGGTAGTAACATACAAAGGGAAAGAAATAACAGGGGAAGCAATCGAAGCGAACTCCTCTGAAGGATACCTCAATCTGAAGGAGCTAGCCAAAAACAAGCACAAACGCTTCCCTCTTAAAAGACCTATCACTGCCGAGGAAGCTGAAGATTTCTTTAAGAAGATTAACATGACTGAATATGCCACAATTGAGGAACTCAGGAAAACTCCTGATCAAGTGTCAATCTTATCTTTGTTGATGGGCTCAAGCGAGCATCAGAAAATACTTTTGAAAAGGCTGAATGAAGCATATGTGCCGGTAGAGACCTCAGTCGAACAATTGGAAAGAATGGCCAAGCGTTTCTTTGCAGTAAACAAAATTTCTTTTAGCCGGGATGATCTACCGCCCGAAGAAGCTGCTCACAACAAAGCCCTACACTTAACAGTTAAAAGTGAGGGATATTATGTGAAGAGAGTTATGCTTGATGGAGGTTCCAGGGTAGATATTTGCCCTTTATCCACACTACAAGGAATGTGAATCAGTACTAAGAGGATCAGGCCGAATAATGTCTGTGTTCGTGCCTTCGATGGAATCAAAAGGGAAACCATTGGCGAAATAGACATAGCCATGACGATCGGCCCTGTGGACTTCACTGTAACCTTCCAAATCCTAGACATGGATACCTCATACAATTTCTTACTAGGAAGACCGTGGATTCATGCCACTGGAGCCGTACCCTCTAGTCTCCATCAAATGGTCAAATTCGAATATGAAAACTAGGAGATAGTGGTCCACGGGGAGGACGAGCAGTCAATCTACAGAGACCCCTCGATCCCTTGTCTTGAAGCCAGAGAGGGGAGTGAGCACATTGTCTATCAAGCGTTTGAAATTGTGTCGTCCGGCCAACATGAAGAAGGTTCTCCATGCCCACAACCCTGCCTATCAAATGCGTCGATCATGGTCGATACCGACATGATTAGATATAGATACAGACCCGGAAAGGGGATTGGCTTGTCCTTGCAAGGTATCACTGAACCAATCTCTCTACCTGCCACTAAAAAATTCTTCGGCATAGGTTTCCAAGCCTCAGATGAAGATGGGAAGTGGGTCGACGCCCATAAAAGCAAGGGATGGGACCTACCTCAGCCGGTCCCACATATTACTGAGAATTTCATCAAACCGCAATATGTCGAAGAAGAAGAAGAGGCCTTTACGGCCGAAGAGATCGAGGGAATCTGTGAGGCCATGAAGCAGATGTCATATGAAACCAACATGGTCCAGTTAGGAGAAGGTTCAAGCACCGCTGAGGTGCAATACATGGGCCCAAACGCCAAGTTGCAGAATTGGAAGGCTACTCCATTCCCCGTCAGGCAGGAAACTCGGTAGTTCAGTTTTGCCATCTTTCCTGCACTATGAGTTATTTCAGGGTGTAACTCAAGTGTTTTTAATTTACTGCCTTTTTGAATTCCAATGTAATCATCCTATGTTCAAATTCAATGAAATGAAAATCAAAATTTCATAGTCTACTATTCCTTCTGATTTTTGCTTATTTTTCTTATTTTTTCAATCCTAATAATGCGGCTTTAAATAACATGACATGCTTGCGGACTTCATGCTCTGATCTTAATACGCTGTCTAACCTCGAAATAATGAGTCAAGAACCGGAATATGACGAAGAAGAGGCTTTTAGGGAAATAAATTGAGAATTAGAACAATTCGAGAATAAGCCTAAGCCGAACTTAAACGAAACAGAACCCGTCAACTTGGGTAGTGCAGAAGAGGTTCGAGAAACCATGATAAGCGTCCACACTAATGAAAGAACAAAGGACGCTTTGATTCAACTTCTACTTGAGTTCAAAGACGTGTTTGCTTGGTCCTACGACGACATGCCCGGACTAAGTGTAGACTTGGTGGTACACAAAGTGCCAACCTACCCCGGTCATCCACCTATCCAACAAAAGCAGAGGAAATTTAAAACAGATATGAGTGACAAAATCAAAGAAGAGGTCACTAAAAAATTAAAAACGGGAGTGATCCGGGTGGTCCAATACACTACCTGGCTGGCCAATGTGGTTCCAGTACCTAAAAAGGACGGAAAAGTCAGAGTAAGTGTCAATTACCGAGATTTGAATAAACCAAGCCCTAAAGATAACTTTCAACTACCAAACATACATATCTTGGTTGACCATTGTGCCAAGCATAAGTTACAGTCTTTCGTGGATTATTATGCTGGATACCACCAGGTACTGATGGATGAAGAAGATGCAGAAAAAATGGCTTTCACTACACCCTGGGGCACCTATTGTTACCGAGTCATGCTGTTCGGCCTAAAGAACGTCGGGGCGACATACATGAGGGCCATGACTGCCATTTTCCATGACATGATGCATCAAGAGATTGAGGTATACGTTGATGATATGATTATTAAATCTAGGACGCAAGATGACCATGTCCACCATTTGAGAAAATTCTTCGAACGCCTGCGTAAGTATGATCTGAAACTGAACCCAGCCAAGTGTGCCTTCGGAGTTCCGTCTGTGAAATTACTGGGGTTTATAGTTAGCCGACGGGGCATCGAGCTTGACCTGACAAAGATAAAATCTATTCGGGATATCCCACCACCAAGAACCAAGAAGGAGGTCATGAGCCTGTTGGGTAGGTTGAATTACATCAGCAGGTTCATCGCTCAGTTAACGTCCACTTGTGAGCCTATATTTAAGCTGTTGAAGAAAGATGCAACCATCAAATGGACGGACGAATGCCAGAACGCTTTCGACAAAATCAAAGAATATTTGTCGAACCCGCCAGTGCTAGTCCCACCAGAACAAGTAAGGCCTCTGTTCTTATATCTAACAATGTTGGAAAATTCCTTCGGGTGTGTTCTCGGGCAACATGACGCAACCGGTAAGAAAGAACAGGCCATATATTACTTGAGCAAGAAGTTCACAAGCTACGAAGCCAAGTATACGCTATTGGAAAGAACGTGCTGCGCTCTAACTTGGGTCGCTCAGAAACTCCGGCATTATTGGCTTATACCACCTACCTCATCCTTTATTTTCAGATTTATCCTCTTAATGCCTAAATAATCAAGTCGAAGAATTAATATGGACTGAAGGTCCCAAGTGTAAAAATGACAAGTCTGGAGTTGAGTTGATCCTTTTATGATCACATTCGCCCTGAGAAAGTTCATAAATAATTCTGCCAAAGTATAGTTCAAACACAAGCGTTATTAGAATTAAAGCTTACCCTTTCATGGTCAGTTTGGTTTTGGTAATTAATTTGGTTGAGTTTACATATTACAAAAGAAGGCCCAAATGCATGGCCTCGGAGGAATTCAAGTCGGACAAATAGCTTGAAGTCACCATTTTAGTTTTTCTTTCTCCTAAAAAATGTATTCTTATAGTAGCAATAATGTTGTAATTCTCCTATGTTGTAACTTAAACTGGACTGTATATTTAATTCTATTTTTAGTACTCACACTGGTTTTGGAAAAGAAGGCTTTAGGGATTTCGAACTTATAATTTGTTTTCTCCTGTTTCTTAAAAGTCTGCGTGATGACAGTAGATAAAAATGCAGCGTGTATTCAAATTAACCTATACGGGATTTTTACAAACACTTATTGATTATGGGGAATAGCTATTTTTTTTCTGATTTAGTTACCTTCAATATAAGTCGAAATTAGTCAATTATTTTCAGTTTATTTCGCATCATGTAAATATTCTGAAAGAAACGCACGAACCTATTTCAAAAAATACTAATGAATCCTGATTTTAGTAACCTATGGTCAGAAAATGGTTAAGTTTGAACTGGTAAGGTTATCCGCATTACATTCTGCTAAGAATTACAAAGTAGTTTTAGATTGCAAATTCGGACCCTTTTTAGATTTGGTATGATTTTTGATATTAAGACTAATCTTTCCAAAACTCTAAGCTTCATTGTTGACAATCTGCATCCTCATCTTGTAATTTACTGGTGTTCCATCTGGCAAATCTTTGAATACATATGAGTGCAATGTTTCCAAAAATGATGACTGAAAACAAAACTAAAACGTAGATTCTGGTTATATTCTGTGCAAACGTTCCTATTATGCTTATTCCTAGTGATGTTAGTTCAAATTATACGTATCCCTTCTTGTTAATTAGACACAATTAGGATTGGCCAAAAGAGTCGAAATAATCTGAGGCTAAAACATGGCCATAGCCCGAAACCTGTTATCTTTAGGGTATTGGATGTTATTTTAGGCAATCCTTAGGTAGAATGAATACCTTCAGTTTTAAATTAAACAAAAATCGATCATTACCTCAAAATTACTCTAAACTACACTCGGGAGTGGCAACTCATGCCCCCGACCCTCAACTTGAAACATTAATAAAATGTACATAGCAACCACGGGCACATTTCATGTGATGCGTTTTTCCATGTGCTAAAAAACAACAAGTGTACGCCAACGTAACTTGTCCAGAATAAATCCATACACATCCTAATTGATTTTTAAAACTAAAATACTTCAAATGGAAAGAATAAAGACTAATCGAATATCGCCTAAAATAGGCACTATAAAACCGTCATGATCATTAGTCTTGACCACGTAATCTACACTCGGGTGTGACAACTCATGTCCCCGACCTCAACTCGAAACTATATTAAAATCACGTGTTGCAATTACGGGTGCATTTCATGTGGCGTAATTGTAACATGTACAAAAGCATAACGAGTGCACGTTCTCGTGACTTGTTTTTTCAAGATAAATTCATACTTATCAAAAGCGGCTAAATTTCAAAGAGTTTAAATATGCAATAGGCTAAAACACGTAAATAATCAGATAATTAAGGCATAATAATAATAGTTAAGCGACCGTGCTAGAACCACGGAACTCGGGAATGCCTAACACCTTCCCCCGGGTTAACAGAATTCCTTACTCGGATTTCTGGTCGCAGACAAATCAAAACAGAGTCAAATCTTCCTCGGTTTGGGATTTTCAAAACAAACGGTGTCCCGGAGCATCGTCAAAAATCCGGGTGGCGACTCTGAAATAATAAATAAATCTCAAAATCGAATAATGTCACTTAAAGTGGAAAAACTCCCTTATTACCCCTTCATTAATCCTGGGGTACTGAAAAAAGGAGGTGTGACATCTTCCAAGTTCCCCTTGGCTCGGGGAATATTTTGGCCATCAACCGGCCCGGGGACATCATTCGACCCACCCTCGAAAGCCTCTTCAGCCCGAGGTGGGACAATAAAAACAACTTCTAATTTAGAAGCCTCTCAATGACCAATACTACCAGGGAGTCATTCTTTTCTTCGCCTCCAGCTAGGGGGCTCTTAGTTACTTCTAGAGTTAAGACTGCTGAATCGGCCTTAGGCTTTTCCATTTTAGCCTTCTTTGGCTTCGAGGACTCGGTCGGAGATTCCCTTCTTCTCTTTTTCTCTTTATTGGGTTTTGGGGTATCTGCTTCCCCGGGCAGTGCTTCTCTCATCAAAGAGGACTATCCTAGACCTGCACAAACACAAAACATAAACACAAGAAATGAGGATGCGTTCGAGGGATATTTCCTCTAAATTCTAGTACGGTAGAAGCAAAGACTCACCATGATTTTTAGCTTCCCATCGAGCCCTGGCCAGGTCGCGCCATACGTGCTCGGCATACGGGCAAGTCGAATCCAGCTGTCCAACCCAGCTTGAGGGATCCTTAACCGCGCCGAGATACCACACGACAATTGTATCATCGAAGGAAGTTAGTACGTGGAAAGGTTGATCCAAAGGGAAGAAAAAAATGCTTAATCAACATATTCACTTACGTTTCATATTCCATTCCTCAGGTAATGGCATCCTCTCCATAAGAATCAGATATGTGGTCCTAACTCGGACGAAGAGGCTCATCCACCCTCTGTCCCTGACTTTGTCGGTGCAAGCGAAGATAACCTTTGAGTCCCGACGTTGGAGCTTAATCAGACCCTCACCCCCTCCCCAATAAAGTCGAGGACTGAACATTCTAATCAGATGGTCGAGAGTAAAGGGCATCCCTTAGACCATGTTTGCAAAATGCCTAATCATATAAACGAGGCGCCAGAATGATGGATGGATTTGTCCTAGTGTCACTCGATACTACCCGCAGAAATCGAGGATTACAGGATCTATCGATGGCGAGGATGGCTCCACCGGGCCTAGGGTAAATGGATAGGTATATACACTGAGGAAGCCGACTTTATATGTTGTTATATATTCCTCCCGAGAAGGAATCTCCACCTGCACCGCCTCTCCCCAGCGGCAATTAGTTTTCACCTTCCCGATGTCGGTTATCAAACTAATCTATCGGGACATAGGTTCACACCGCCCCGATTTTGAAGAGGGTTTATCATCCTTGAAGTCGGAGGATGTTTCACACTGTCCAGGGATGCATTCCTCGAGACGAGGAGGTACTGTTGCCTTGCCCTTAGAAGAGCGTGAAGATGACGTAGCTTTGTTATCTTGAGGATTAGATTTAGAAGTCTTCACCATTCTTGTTGAAAGATTTCAGGGGGGAAATGAAGAACTGATTAGGGGAAGAATGTGAGAAAGAAGTGAGGAAAGCTTTTTGAAGGTTTGAAGATGTGGTGAAAAATGAGGGGTGAAGGAAGAAGTATTATTAAGGTCCATTTGTGTACGTTAAAGAAAGTCAAGGGACAGCTAACCGCCCTAATCAATTCGAGGCTTTTAAGACTGTGCGAACGTGACTTTTGAGCATATATTTGTCACATCATTCGCTTACTTAGTATAACTAACATAATGATGGAGGCATTGAAGGGTTGGAGAATTCAAATCTTTCCTTGTCATTTCATTCCAAGGAACGCGGGGACTATCTGTATACGGTCAAAATCGGGGAAGGCCGATTTCAAGGTTTCAATGGGGCTCCAAACCCGGTCTTCGATAGGATCGGGGCAGAATCGGAGGATTGACTTCGAGGTGCATTCCTCGAGAACCTGTATCGAAGGTTCGGTATACCTCGAGGTAGTGTAAAACTCGAAGACCATCATGGAAAGACGAGAAATTCCCAAGGGTACGTGATTAGAGCTGACCAAGTCTGCAAGAGTAGTACAAATCCGTACTAAGTCATTAAATAGCTACACCAATAGCATTACATTGTCATAATTATACATGTACTATGTTGGGATTCCCCCCTCCTATATAAAGGGGACCTTTGTCATTTTTGTAACACACATGATATTCAATACAATAAGAACGTTCTCTGCCTTTTTACCTAAACGTGATCACCGATTGCTCTATAGATTTATTGCTTTCCATTTATTGTGTTCATTAATTGTTCTTCATTTATTGCTCATTATTGGTCATAAAGGGTCATTCTCAAGGACCTAATATTGTTGTACCTTCATCGATCACCCCTCATTCGGCGTTATAATTAAACCTCGCGGTCCTGTTTCGGAAAGCTCGAGGCGCAGTCTAGTAACAACTTGGTTTGCATATCTTATTTTCTTTACTTACACTTAGAATCTATTGCCTAACAACTAGTATTAAAATAAATCATATTTTTTTAGAACCACAAAATCAAATATAATTGTCATTACCATTTTCAAGGTAAATAATTTGTCTAAGGGGTTTCATGAGAGCAGTTTATATAGTAGCATATTTAACAAATAAAATAGGAAACACGGTAAAATCAAACACAAAAATAAGGAAAATATGCCAGAATCAATTAGAATCAATTTAGGGCAAATAATACATAGAATGGGAAGTTCAGTAAATTAAACATGCGAGAATCAAATAATACTCAAAATAAAGGAAATACAATATATTGAACAGAGAATAAGGAAAATATATCAGAAAATTAATTAGAGTCGGTCTTAGGGAAAATAGATGTAAAAAAATAGGGAAATACGGTGGGTTAAACAAAGATAAGAAAAATATCAGTCAAACACAAGAAATGGAAGAATCCCAATCGAAAAATCAGTAAAATATAAGGGAAAAACTCAAACCCTAGTTCAAAAAGAAAGCATAGATGGTCGAAAATCTCATTAAATCAGACCATATTGCCTGATAGTGAGTGCATATAGATGAAATATCATAAGTTGAAGGCGGTGGAATCCGATCTGGGGACTAGTACTTGCCAAAATTGGGGCAAGTACTATGTAAAACCATAGTCTTGAAAATAATACTGAGGTAACACATGAAAGGCAAGAAAATCATGGAAGGAACCCATGATTTAGACGGATTCAGAGAATATTTGAGTGAGGCGGCTAGGATTTTCTTAGAGAAGATGAGAGTAGAGAGGATTCTGAGGCGGCAGGCAAAGGGAAAAAGGGGGTTAGTGTTAGAGGTTAGGTAATTAAAAAGAGGGGATTGATTGTGGGCCGTTGATCTTAGAGATCAACGACCATGATTTTAAAGGACTGAGGCAGGTTACTTAAATGGGTATGTGTTGTTTGGTTTGGGCTTGGGGTAATTGGGTTGTTGGGCTAATGGTTTGGGCCAAAATTTTGTCCAAAAATTAGTTTGTTTTGGGCCAACCCTCGAAACCCATGAAAATTAATTAAACAATAAATTATTAAAACTTATAATAAAGGGTAAAAATAATGTTTATGGTGCAAAACTATTTTAAAATAATAACTCAAAATTATAAAAATATAAAATGATACTTTGGCATAAATAATATAATAAACGTAATTATTTGTTGAATATAAGGCCATTATTGAAAAATTAGATAAATAACTTAAAATTCTAATGTAATTATATGGAATGAAATAAAATATTTGAAATATATATTAGAGGTGCAAAATAATTTTTTAGGTAACTAAGTAATCACAAAATAATTTAAAGGATAATTACTAGATATTTATATATTTTAAATATAGGAAAATTAATTTGAAGCTCTAAAAATTATGAAAAATTATATAAGATGCTTGTATAGGTTTGTAAACTAAATGATGATGCAAATATTCTATTTTGAAATTATATATGTATTTAAAAGATATGAGGGCAAAATTGGGTATCAATAGCTTCTCCTCTTTACTTGGGAATGATGAAAGAGTTGTCGGGTAAAGAAATGATGACCGATTTTGACCAAATGGGGTGATTTGAAAAATGGAGGTCGAACCATGGTTCCTGAGTTGCCTACATATCCCTGGTGTTACGGGAATCAAGTCGTGTGTAGTTCTGGATCCATCAGTGAACTGAACTAGTAGAGTTGTTATCGGAATGGTCGTATGTTTCAGAAAAGGGTTCTTTTGGGCAGGACAATATCAAATAAATTTGCACGAAATCATGAATGTGAATCTCAAAAGTTATGGATGTATTTCAAAATAAAAATAAGCCTTTGAACAGTTATCAAGTGAAAGTGGGTAATTGATGGTAGTTGGTTGCGTTTGAAATAATTGCAGGATGTGAACGTTAAACGGAAAACCGGAGCGAAGATTGCTTGCATTAGGAGAATGGTTACTTCCTGGATTACCTGCAAAGCTTCAAACACGATGCATGCAACTATATATGAATTATTGCGAGAATTTAAACATGTTGTCTTTGGACGGTGCAGATGATATCCTCAGACCATGACGTCCTGCACCATGAATCATAAGGGATTCACATGCCATGAAATGATGTCCTCGGGCCATGATAATGGTTCCTCTGAACCATAACGCTTTTGAACAATGATGTGCTATATTGAGATATCCTCAGGTCATGGCATGGTGTCTTCCAGCTATGAGGATGATGCCTCCATACTATGACGCCTTAGGAGAAAATGGCGATATTTCAGCCCATGAGATGCAAAGATATGATGCTCGGTCATATGCGAAGTAAAACAAGACAGGGCTTAGCCTTGTGTAAGGTTGGGGCAGTGCTTAGCCCCGGGCGAATAGAAAATAGTGCTGGGTTTTAAATAGCATAATGGAGATAGCATTTGGTATTATGCAAGGACAAGGCAATGCTTATCCTTATACAATTGAGGAGTAAGTGTTTAGCCTCATGCAAGAAGAGGAGACGATGCTTAGTCTTGATGCAAGCAAAAGCCGAGCTTAGACTTATGCAATTAGGGAGGCATTGTTTAGCCTCATGCAAAAGAGGAGACAATGCTTTGTCTCATGCAATTAGGAGACAGTGCTTAGTGTCATGCAAAGGAAGACAATGTTTAGCCTTATGCAATTAGGGAGGCAATTCTTAGCCTCATGAAAAAGAGGAGACAATGCTTAGTCTCATGCAATTAGGAGACAATGCTTAATTCATGCAAAAGAGGAGACAATACTTAGTCTCATGAAATTAGGAGACAATGCTTAGTCTCATGCAATGCAAGGCAATGCTTAGCCTTATGCAATTATGGAGGCAATGCTTAGCCTCATGCAAAAGAGGAGACAATGCTTAGTTTCATGCAGTTAGGAGATTATGCTTAGTCTCATGTAATGAAAGGAAATACTTAGCCTTATGCAATTAGGGAGGTAATGCTTAGCCTCATGCAAAAGAGGAGACAATGCTTAGTCTCATGCAATTAGGAGACAGTGCTTAGTCTCATACAATGAAAGGCAATGCTTAGCCTTATGCAATTTGGGAGAAAATTCATAGCCTTATACAAAAGAGAAGACAATGCTTAGTCTCATGCAATTAGGAGACATTGCTTAGTCTCATGCAATGAAAGGCAATGCTTAGCCTTATGAATTTAAGGAGGCAGTGCTTAGCCTCATGCAAGAAATTAATGAGTGATAGTGAGAAAGCAGAGTATTTCTTACTATCACTCATTGTTTTAGGGAGGCAATGCTTAGCCTCATGCAAAAGAGAAGACAATGTTTAGTCTCATGCAATTAGGAGACAATTCTTAGTCTCATGCAATGAAAGGCAATGCGTAGCGTTATGCAATTAAGGAGGCAATGTTTAACCTCATGCAAGAAAACAATGAGCGATAGTGAGAAAGCAGAGTATTTCTTAGCTGGAGATGTGTTTGCGTTTTGCAGCTTTGTCGTTATGAAGATATTGATATTGATGTGTGTATGTATTTGCGAATATTCCTGTTATGTTAATTGTGCTTGCATCCAAAGAAAAATTGTGAGTTCTGCGGGGAAGGTTGGTTCGCGCTTTTATCTTCTGCTTTTCCTTTACTTCTGTCTTGATATCCTGTTTGAGTTACACCGGCTAACATCTGGCTTTTATAGAAATAAAGTTTTGAGAAAATATGCGTGCATTTTGATGTATGTGGTTATTTTAAAAATATAGTAGTATGCAATATCAAGTAAGTTAGATGAACCAATGACTGTGACATATTTTAGAGACATTGCAACTTCTTTGCTTTAGAATTTTAAGGGTCCTCCTCAAAATTCTGCCCCGGTTTAAAAGCAATTCTCTGATTGTTCTGCATATGACGATGTTGGCTGGTCTTGCTTCTGAATTTTGAGGGTCCTGCTCAAAATTTTGCCCCAGTTTTTGACCCTGGTAAAAATGGAGATTTTATTGAGATGTGACCGAACCCACAAGGCTGCCTACGTATTCCCTCTTAAAAAGGAATCAGGTGAAGTGTAGTTCAGTTACATTAGATGAAGAAATGTAAATAATCTAAACATAGTATGTTTTTACTGCGTCTGAGTTGATAGGTTTTGGCCAAACTTCTCCATCCATTTCTGCAAGTATGAGTGCTCCTCCTGTTAGTACTCTGTGAACCATGTAGGGCCCTTGCCATTTGGGTGAAAATTTCCCTTCGGCTTCATCTTGATGCGGGAAGATCCGCTTTAGCACCAGCTGCCCGGTGTGAATTGTGTAGACTTGACCCTTTTGTTGAAAGCTCTAGACATTCTGTTCTGATTAAGTTGACTGTGACATACCGCATTCATTCTTTTCTCATCAATGAGAGATAGTTGTGCATAGCAACTTCGTATCCATTCTGCATCATTGCGTTTAGCCTCTTGTATGATTCTCAAAGAAGAAATTTCAACTTCAGCGGGAATAACAGATTCAGTACCATAGACCAGCAAGTAAGGAGTTTCCCTGGTCGATGTGCCAACTATGGTACGGTATCCTAATAAGGCAAGTGGTAATTGCTCGTGCCATTATTTGTGATTATCTACCATCTTTCTCAATATTTTCTTGATGTTCTTGTTGGCGGCTTCGACAACTCTATTCATTTGAAGCCTGTATGATGTGGAATTCTTAGCTTGATCTTGAAGGTTTCACACATAGATTTCATTAGATCACTGCTAAGGTTGGAGGCGTTGTCTGGTGATTATTGATTCCGGCACCCCGAATCAACAAACAATACGACCCCTAATGAAATATGTGACAACTTTTCACTTACAGCCTTGTAAGATGGGGCTTCAACCCATTTTGTGAAATATTATGTGGCCACTAGAATGAACCTGTGCATATTTGAAGTGGCGGGTTCGATTGGACCAATGACATCCATCTACCAAGCGGAGAAAGGCCAAGGTGCACTTGTTGCATTGAGATCATTGGGTGGTACTCGTATCATATCCGCATGTACTTGGAATTGGTGACACTTCTGGGCATACCTAATGTAGTCTGTTTCCATAGTCATAAAAAAATATCCTGCTCCTAATATCTTCTTGGCTAAAACAAATCCATTCATGTGTGGTTCGCAAGTTCCGGCATGTATCTCTTTGAGCAATTTGGATGCTTCCTTGGCGTCAACACACCGTAATATTCCTAGATTTGGAGTCCTTCTGTACATAATTCCTCCACTTTGGAAGAAATGGTTGGATAATCTTCGGAGTGTGCGTTTTGGCGTATGATTTGCGTGCTCCAGATACTCTCCTTTGCCAAGGATTCTTTGATGTCATGGAACCACAGATTCTCATCAGTCTCTTCTTCAACATGAGATCAATAAGCTGGCTGATTATGGATCCCTACTGGAATAGGATCGATGAATTCTTGTCTGGGTGTTGTATCATGGAAGATAGAGTGTCCAACGCATATGCAAACTCATTCTGGATTCTCGGAACATGTTTGAACTCTATGTTTGTGAATCTCTTCATCAATTCTTGCACATAGTACATATACAAAAATATTTTGGTTTTCTTTGTAGCCCATTCTCTTATAACATGTTATACCAGAAGGTCTGAATCACTAATTACTAGCAATTCCTGAATGTTCATGTCAATGGCTAACATGAGCCACAAGATGCAAGCCTCATATTCTGCCATATTGTTGGTACACGGAAATCTGAGTTTTGCGGATACCGGATAGTGTTGAACAGTCTCTGATACCAAAACTGCTCCAATACCCACTCCTTTGAAATTTGCAGCCCCGTCAAAGAGCATTCTCCAACCATTGTAGGTTTTGGTGATATCTTCCCCTACAAATGATACTTCTTCATCGGGAAAATAAGTTTTCAGCGGTTCATATTCTCCCCTATAGGATTTTCTACAAGATGATCCGCCAATGCATGTCCCTTGATCGCTTTCTGAGTTACATAGACGATGTCAAATTCACTCAATAGTATCTGCCATTTTGCCTGCTTCCCCGTAATCATGGGTTTCTTGAAAATGTATTTTAGAGGATCCATCCTTGATACGAGATATGTGGTGTAGGCACAGAAGTAGTGCCTCAACTTTTGAGCTATCCATGTCAGAGCACAAGAGGTGCGTTCCAGTAAAGAATACTGTGCTTTGTAAGGTGTGAACTTCTTACTCATATAGTATATGGCTTGTTACTTCCTTCCTATATCATCGTGTTGTCCCAAGACACAACCAAAATCCCTATCTAGTACAGACAAATAGAGTAGTAGAGGTCTCCCAGGTTCATGTGGGATCATGACTGGTGGTGTGGACAAATATTCCTTGATATTGTCAAAGGCTTTCTAACATTCTTCAGCCCAACTTGTTGCAGCATCCTTCTTCAACATTTTGAAAATTGGATCACAGATCACAGTTGATTGTGCTACGAAACGGCTGATGTAATTGAGACGTCCTAGAAAACTCATCACATCTTTCTTGTTCTTTGGAGGTGGCAAATCTTGGATAGCCTTGACCTTTAACGAGTCTAGCTCAATCCCTCGGCGGCTGACGATGAATCCTAACAACTTTCCAGCAGGGACTCCAATGGCACATTTTGCGGGATTCAGTTCCAAATTATACCTTCGAAGTCGATCAAAGAATTTCCTCAAGTTTGTTATGTGATTTGTACCCTTCTTAGATTTGATGATGGTGTCGTCCACGTACACCTCTATCTTCTTATATATCATGTCGTGGAAAACGATTATCATGGCTCTCATGTAAGTGGATTCATCATTCTTTCGGCCGAATGACATCATTTTGTAGAAATACACTCCCCATGGCGTAATAAAGGTTGTCTTCTCGGCATCCTCGGCACCCTCTTCATCCATCCAGATCTGATGATATCCCGCAAAGCAATCCACAAAAGACTGGAGTTCCTGCTTAGCACTATTGTCGATTAGTATGTGTATGTTAGGTAACGTGAAATCATCTTAGGGACTTGCTCTGTTTAAATCTCGATACTCGACACATACTTTTACTTTCCCATCCTTCCTCAGAACAGGCACGATGTTACACAACCAGGTTGGTTATTCAACCACTCTGATAACCTTAGCTTTGATATGCTTGGTGACTTTCTCTTTTATTTTCAGACTCATATCTGGCTTGAACTTTCTGACTTTCTACTTTATAGGCGGACACATAGGGTTGGTCGGTAACTTATGAGCCACTATAGACGTGCTTAAACCGGTCATATCATCATAGGACCATGCAAAAATATCCTCATACTCTTTCAAAAACCGGATGTATTCTTCTTTCTTTGATGGAGACATGTGAATGCTTACACGAGTTTCCTTGACTGTTTCAAAGTCTCCCAAATTGACTATTTCATTCTCATCCAAATTGGACTTAGGCTTGTTTTCAAAATTTTCCACTTCTCTGACAATTTCCTCAGTTATTATATCCTCTTCTAATTCCTCTAAATCACTATCTTTATGTTGTGTTGTATCATTACATGTCACAGTCGTAGGTTTATCAGGATATGTAATAATAATGTTGCAGAGAGAAAAATTTAAAGGATAATAATAAATACTAAAACAACAGTCCATTGATACATATTAAAACGTTAAACAAATGCCGTTCAATGATCCGAACAATTGTTCAAAACGGAAACGTTTAAAACAAAATACAGAAAAATGTCTTAAATGCCCATAAAAAAATTATTTTCAAAATAAGTGATGCTAATTGCCAGGATACCCAGGAACTCGACAGACCCTTGATGGTGCAACAATCCAATTCCTGAGAATAGCTCCTTTATCCATTGTCTGAATGATGAGGCCTTCCCCCTCCTCCTTAACTATCGCATTGTAGTCCATGTCTTCATCCTCTAAGAACATATTCCTTATGCCAACTAGAACTTGTTCTTCTTTAGATCTCCACATCATGCTAGCTTGATGAAATGAGTGGCTCAAATTTGGTATCGGCTGCTATAGAGGGTAATAAGGACCACATCATGGCGGTGACCAATTGTTGTACTCGTGCCAGGTGTACTCATACCCAAGCCCAAAGGTTGTGCCGTGACGCTTTGGCTGTATTGGTTTATCGATACCCTGGAGATTCTTACCGAGACACTTATCAGGTTCATACACTTCCCATGCTAATATGCTTTCTATCTTGCTGCTCCACCATTTATCTTTCTCAATTGCGTTCAGACGCTCAATGTTATGGTATGTTTCTCCACCCAACTTCCTTTTATTCTTGATAGACGGAACAATTTGATTGGTGTAAATGGGATTACTTCCGTTCCCATGGATTATTACTTTTTGATGGTTCCATACGAACTTTACGTCCTGATGTAGAGTAGAAGCTACGGCTCAAGCAACATGTTTCCAAGGTCGTCCTAACAACAAATTGTATGTGGAGGACACGTCTAACACTTGAAATTCAACATCAAACCTGTTCGATCCCATATGTAGACAAAGGTTGGTCTCCCCAATTGTGGCCCTTTGGGAACCATCGAATGCTTTCACATTCATACTCCCCGCTTGTATCTCATGTAGACCCTTACCCAACCTCTTCAAAGTAGTTAATGGACAAATGTTGAGAATTGAACCACCGTCTATCAGGACCCTGGTAATGAATTTGTCCTCAAACTGCACTGTAATATGCAGTGCCCTGTTGTGACTCAGTCCTTCCGGCGGCAATGCGTCTTCGTGAAAAGTGATCTTGTAGGTTTCCAACACTTTCTCGACCATATTGTCCATCTCTCTACTGATAATGTTATTGGGTATATAGGCTTCGTTCAACACATTTATCAAGGGATTCCTATGCACCTCGGAGTTCTACAGCAGTGATAAAATGGATATTTGAGCAGGGGTTTTGTTCAGATGATCAACCACAGAATATTCTCTCGCCTGCACCTCTCTCCAAAGATTGTCTGGGCCAGTCTCAATGATATGAGGATTAGAAGTGGCTTCTTTTCTTGTTCCTCCCAAATGTTCGGGGTGTATAAACCCTCCCAGTTCTGGTCATGAACTGCGCTGCACCTGTTTCCTCCATTTTCGCTTTTCCTTTCCCTATTTCTTCCACAACATAGTCCCAGGGTATAACATTAGACTTAAAGGACGGTGTAGGTGCTACCGTCGCGGTGAAGGGTGTTGTCACTTCAACCTCAAACAACGTTGATGCGACTTAGGGTGTTGTCACTTCAGCCTCAAACGGTGTTGGTGCGACTACCTCAACCACAATAAGTGCCTGTTTTTACCACGGTAGGTTTGAGAGTGACTGGAGGTATTTTAGGATTATCCCCTTCACGAATGAATCCAATTGACCCTTCCGGATCCCATTCTTCATCGGTCTCTATCACATTTACTCGTTCACCCCTGTGATCCGGAAGAGGATTGTTACGGACATCAGGTGCAATCTCTTTTTCCTGTATAACTTTGGTGTCAATCAATGTCTGAATCTTATCCTTCAAAGTGCGACATTCATCAATAGTATGAGCCTTCATGCCTGAGTGGTAGGTACATGTCTTATTTGTATTAATCCACTGGGAGGATTTTTCCATAGCAACAACGGGAAGGGGAGTGACATAACCAACAACCTTCAATCTCTCGTACAATTGATCTATTGGTTCAGTAATTGGGGTGTATTATCTGGGTGGCCTGCGGTTAAAATTTGGTCTAGGCTTTTGATAGTTTTGGTGGGCTGGTGGTGAATGGTAGTATGCTGGCTGGGTGTTATAAGTATGGTAAGTGGCGGTATGTTGTTGGTATCTGGGAGGTGATGGCTTATATGTGGGTGAGTGTGTATGGTATGTAAGAGGAGAATTCGGACCTTGGACACCATTAATGCCCCTACTTCTTTCTTTTTGAAGATACTACCTGACTGCAAGTCTTTGTTTGTATCTTGAAGCGCTTCGAAATTTGTCACCATTCCACTTTTAATCCCATCTTCTATTCTTTCTCCCAATTTCATGATGTCAAAAAATTTATGGTTTTGAATAACCATCAGTATCTCATAGTACTGTGGATCATGAGCACGGGTGAAGAACTTATTCATTTGTTCTTCTTGCAACGCTGGCCTTTCCTTTACAGCTTCGGACCTCCACCGAGTAGCATACTCATAGAAAGTTTTCGTTGGCTTCTTCTTAAGATTCTAATTATAGAAAACGTCTGGCGCGTTTTCCATATTAAACCTGAATCGATTCATAAAATTTGACGCCATGCTCACCCAATTAACCTATTTCTTTAGGCTCTAACTGATGTAACAAGATAGGGCATCTCAAGTGAGGCTCCTCATGAACTTTTTCATGCGGATTCTTTCAACCTTGCCAACCCTTACAAGCTTTTCACAATACGTTCTTAAATGTACCTTCAGATCACCAGTCCCGTTGAACATTTCGAACATAGAAGGTTTGTAACCCTCTGGTAGTTCTACATCTGGCTGAATTCACAAATCCTCATAATTTAAACCCTCGATGCATGTACCCTCTTCGACACATTAGACTCTGCCATCAAGTTTCTTGAGTTCTTCCGCCATGTTCTTGATGAGAAAGTCCTTCTTAGTGGATTCAGGTGTGTATACGGTATGTTGTGGGGTGTGGGGTAAGGTTTCCATGTATATGGGGTTGCATTGATGGACTCCAGGAATCTGGTCTTAGTGGTGGTCGTTTGTTGAGTTTTAGGGATCAGGGGTAGGTTGTGGTATGTTTTGAGGAGTGTGATAGTTGGTGGTTTGTGGATACTGAGTTGGATGGTGATGTTGTTTTGGAGGAGTAGGTACTAGTAGAGGATTAGGATTTTGAGGAGGTGTGGCATATTTATGAGGTGCATGAGGATTTTGCGGGTGTTGGTTTTGTGTGTTTTGGGGAGGTGCTGGGTTTTGGGCGTTTTGTTTGTTAATGTCGGGAACGTTAAGGGTGAGAGAAAGGTTTGCCAAGTTCGGGACCTACTCAAGCTCCCTTTGTAGCTCCAGTATTTTATGTTTCAACTGTAAGACCAAATCGTTCTATGCCGCAGTACTCCGACCATCCGAAGTTTCAATATTCTCTACATGAGTTGATTTGTCTTTCCTGATACCGCTCATATCGTCCATTTTGGCTTTTCATTTGTTTTTGGGATCACTTGGTGAAGGAGAAGGTGGAGGACCTCTGGATCTGGTATGATATGTCGATGATGCCAGTATGCACGAACCAACCTTAGGGAATGGGAATAAACAAAAGAAAAGAAAAACAAAAGGTAACCAAGTCAGTAGGGAGTATTAGAAGGATGTTTGTAGTATTTAAACATGTATTGCGAAATGATAAATTTGAGTCCTAATATGAGGGACCTCGTTGTGCCCAAGGAAGGCTTAAGTGACATATAGATTTTGAGAAAAAATTGATGTCAATAACTGTGTCATTTCATTAATGTGAAAATGAACCAAATCTCTACCAAAACGACAATAATGAGAAAAGAGTTACTAATAGCATTCTCCTTATTACAATAAAAGTCTAATCATATATAGAAAGCAGTAAAACATTGTTTCCTAATCTATTTGGTCCCGGAGGGACCTTCTCCATGCTTTTCCTTCTCGGTCTCATCAATCAAGTTCCCTAGGTCGCGCATATCCAACATCAGATTAGCCCTTGTTAGAGATGCCCTCCTTCATTGCCCTCTGCATTTTGACAATCCGAGATCCTTTTCCTCATATTCCCCTCAAGCTCCATCAACCCTTGATCCAACTATTCCAACCTCTCTGTTTATTTAGTAGCGATTTCTTTCCATTCGTTGATTGCTTCCATGTCCACTTTATGTTTCTCCAAATGCCTAGATTCAGACTCGAAAACCCTCTTGCGCAACATCCTATATTTGACTTGTGCTTCAGTAGCATCATACATAAACCCTATTTTTCAGATTAATCCATGGCTTGACATCTCCCGCTATATCATCTACCAACCATGATGCTTAGACATACACATGGCCGACATGATACATGTCTGGCTCGATGGTATCTCCCTCCACAATGACCTTTTGATTCCACATATGTTGTGCTTCAATTTTAAATGGAATGGCGTTCCCTTTAAAGTCTGCTTTGTATTGGACCATGTCGGAAACCCGAGGTATAACCTTCTTTCTCCCAGCTTACCTCATTACCCTTATAGGAGAATAAGGATAGATTTTTCTTAACCCAATCAATACTCGATGAGTGGTTTCTCTTGACCTGATAATGAACTCGCTGCTAGGGAACCACTCAAACATCTAGTGTACCATTTCGTCAGTCAAATTGCTGAAGAAACGCACCCAACTCACAACACTTCTAGGTTGCACAAACCTGTCATTCTTTTCGGATGATGGTAGGCTATGTTTTCATTCAGCGAACATCGCAGAAGTTCTTGATGATATTCACCTCTTTGATAATTTTCTAAAACCCATACTTGCAGCAACATATTGCAACCCTCGAAGTGCCCATACCCGTTTTTGTATTGATCTAGAGCCCGCTATATTTCAGCCAAGATCATAAGGATGTGGTGTAAATTTGTCCCGCAATTCCCTCCATTAAAGTTCTAGCGGCCATGCTAGGCGAGTGTGGATCCTTTCCCCCTTCATTGGAAATATCAACATCCCTAAAAAACAGACAATGAATACAAAAACCCGGCGGTGTGTCCAACCCAATGAAGTAATGGCAAGTCCATTATGGTGAAGTCGGTATGACTTGCTATGCCCGTAACATTCATAAAGGAACTCAAATGGTATGTATGATTTCTTCAAACAGAGTAACTTATCATTTTTATTGAAACCCATCATTTTCAGGAAACCTCGGGGAGTGCAATTTTTGGGTACTAATAAACCAGGACTATCCCATGGGAGCCCAGCGAAGCCTCCTACTTCCTCTAAGAGAGAAGTCATTTCTATGTCACCAAAACGGAAGACATCTCTCTTCTCATCCCAAAGCATAGTGGCGGCCTCAATCAATGCATTATTTGGCCGAATGTCCAATAAGGAGGGTAAAATTTTGAGGACCCTTTTCACATGGTTCTTCGCTAGGTGAGAGGTTTTTCCACCAGTCAAGCAGCAAAGGTGGAATATTTTGAACCATGCCAAGGACTTCGTGCCTCATTTCTGCAAAACAAATAGAGTAAGCCCTTTCCCCCTTCGAATTTAACTATTCACACATTAATGATCAACATACCAGCATGTTTTCTCCAAATAATGCACATATCGTGATGGTGTCCATTGGGAATATGTAAATCCCGTCGGACTTTGGGCGAGGCTTGCCTTAGCGGAAAACATTCTAACCCATACTAGGTTTGACATGATGCATGCACAATTGATATTGGAGTGAGGTTTCTAGAAGAGTCTAGACTGGTACCCTCAAGCGGACAACTTGAGAGGGAAAGACACGGAACCGTCGACTGCACCATTGATCGACTAGTTTTACCACAAATAAGCTTTTCTAAATTTAAAGGGTAATTTTGAAAGATCGCTGACACTCATTAAGCGCCGCTATGGTATTAATTGGGCACGAGTGGAATATGATGTGGATCATGCTTTGTGCGAAGATAAATAACACATTGTCAAGTATTTGCATGATAAAACATGATGTAGCAGTTTTAAAACCGAGGGAGTAGGGGTGAGGAGAGACATGATGTAGCAGTTTTAAAAGCAACTTGGATCAAATACGTACGACTAGAAAAAAAATATATGCATTTTATAGTCAATTTGATCAAGGAAGGGTGGATAAGGGAAGGGATTTGCATATTACTACAAATTCAATTAAAGGGAGAATAGGGGAGGGTTGTGCATGCAACAATGAATAAAAGGAAAATAGGAGTGGGATGTGCATGTAGTAGTAAAGAAAAAAGAAGGAAGCATGTTTATCAGAAAAGACTAATTCATATAAGCCAAATTTTCTATGGTAAGAGCCTAAATATCCCTAGTAGAGTCGTCATGTTATCGCGTGCTTTTTTCTCACGAAATCGGATTTCGACATGTGAAAACTCTTTTAAGGAGGTAGTAAAAGAAGAGAGTTGCCACCTAACATTTCAAGGTGCGTTAGGGAACCTATTTGCAAATGACTCAAGCTTGACTAGTTTTCATCACCAAAGATCGGGTAAGAGAGAAATTACTTCGAAGAGAAGGTGTTAGGCACTATTCGAGGTCCACAACTATGGGTCCCGGCTGAACTTGAATTATATAAATTAGTCGGATAAACAAAGATATAGATAGTAAGAAGTTTGAGAAATTTTATTATTATAAAAGACTTTGAGTAAATGAGTACAAACATTTGATTCAAATAAAAGGGAAATAAGGTGGGGTTCCTAAGTTTTTTAGCCTAAAGGATCACCCCGTGCGACATAAATAATACTTTGTAACTCCCTCAAGATGGGGTGTTACTCGTATTATTCAGTGGGCACATATTATCATCTTCTGCTACCAGATTACTATCTTTAAGTTGTTACCTAAAACGCAATAGTTCAAATATAAGTCGTGCCTTATGCGTGCACTACCCGCCCCATATCTATAGTCTAGGAGGCATTGGACCTCTATTTTGGGTGGTTCTATACTTTACTTAGGTTGCTCAGAAAATGTCAAAACTTGGCGACATACAAAACACGTTGGACTTCACATATATGCAATTAAGGATCAAGTTGGCCTTCGCACTTAAACAGCAAATGCACGCGAAAACAAGCTTTCATGTTAAGAAATTCGAGATTAAGGAATTTAAATCCCTATAGGCATGATTTTTATGTGATAGGCATCAAGGCATGCAAGTAGTTTCAGGAACCAGCGAGATTTATAGACAGGGTTGCATAAGCTGTTACACACTGATTATTGAGAAGGGAAATTCCTCAGTTATTAGTCCTATAGATGTTGCGCCTAGGTGATTTATGTAATAGAGGGAGTAGAAACTCAGAATTATTCATGTTTTTTATAACTACCTAAGTGAGCGATGAACAATGTTAAAAAGGCGTCATTACCTGTTATTAAGGCAATAGTGGAATCCTATAGGCAGTGTTTCTAACGATTAACATTTGGGAAACTGCTTTTATTGTTAAACCTATAGGCAGGTTTTCTAGGTGACCAATGCGATGTAGTGACAAATTCAATGATTAGAGTCCTATAGGCATGATCTCTAGCAGTAATGCAAATTAACAGAAAATTCAACGATATTTATTTCCTACGGGCAGGTTTTCTAGCAACAAAGATATTGAGGCATTTGAGCTGAGGCTTGCTAATAATCAACTAGTGCAACTGCGTGCTTTTCCTAATGGCATGATTTCTACCGTGTGCATAGAGAATGAACAACATAAAGCAAGTGCCTCATTCAATCCTATAGGCATGTATCTACCCATCACATATTAATAATGGAATCTACCCCATCCCCTTTTACTAATATCTCAATCATTTATACAAATATATTATCTCAGGCCCAATTAGTAAGTAAAGTAGTAGTATTACATGATAGTAGATAGGCCTATATTAGACCCAAAAATAACTAGACTCCCAGCCTTACTGGGCCTTCATTACTTCTTAGTCACCACACGATCCGATGTCCATAGGGGAGTTCAGACCCCTTTCAATGAGCCACAACACCAAGTGTTGCATCACTTGGAACAATCAACATATATACACAATAATAAAGTATTAGGGACTGTTTGGAGGTTGAGGGAATGACTAGGACCGGGCCCTAGTGTGTCAGAGTTCATAAGGGCCTCAATTGGACCCCGAGTAGTGCTCACACTAGGGAGTCCAATGATAGAACCTAAATAGCTTTAGCTTTCAGCTGACTAAGAATAAGAGTTCAGAATATCAGAGTAGCAAGCAAGGAGAATGGACAAAAATCACAAGATTGAGCATACAACATAACTGGTCAAGTAGACAAGTAAAATTCAGTAAGGTTCAATAGCAAAATACCACATAGACAACCATCATAGGAATTAGGAAAAGAAAACAAGTATGCAGACATACACATGTAGAATAAAGTTGAACTGGTTGAAACCTAAATGTCTAAATTGAGTCTAACCTAGTGCCATATTAATAAATACTTTAGACATGATGGAGGGATACACATATAGATAATCACAGAAAGGATAGAATAGCAAATGAACCAAGGTATACTAGAAAAACATATTAGCATAGGTGTAAAGTCCTAGTCAACAAAAAAATAGAGTGTTTGTCTTTTAGAAAACCAGGATAGCGTGTAACAAGTTTGGAACAGACTTTAGGGTACCATTTTGTAGAGTTAGGGCTAATACACAAAGAGAATTCTAATGTACGCAGGACTTAGTACCAAAAAGGTTCATTCAAGTAAAGGGGGTTTCCATAGAGTTAGGGTAGTATCTAAACACAATATGTAGAAATTGGCAACTTAACAGCATACAACCACAATAGTCAGGCTTATGTTGAAGTGGACTGCTATTGAAGTCCAAAATTAAACATGTTAAGATGCTACAGGGTATAAAACCCATCTCAGGAGACAACGATCAGAGAGTGCAAATCATAGAGAAGCATAACACAAGCAGTAGTTATTCCCATGCGTTCAATTAACACAGATTGACATCAAAATTGAACATTATCATAGTTGAATCATGCTCGTACAAGTTTAGATACATAAGCAGAAAGAAGGAAAGAAATTAAACATTGCGAGGGTTTAAACACTAACCAGTAGTAGAATCAAAAGAGTGAAGAGTGTAATAGCAAAAACTCCAAATCCCTGATGCTTCAGAGTTCACAAGGGCCTCGAGAATGGGCTTCAAGCAGTGCTTGCACCGGAGGAGGTTTTTAAATAATTTTAGAGTGTGTTCGAGTGTGGCAGTGAGTGAGTGAGCTAAGAGAGTAGTGAAACCAGTAGCAGGGATCCGGATTCAAATCTGTCTAAGGGGTTTCATGAGAGGGGCTTATATAGTAGTATATTTCACAAATAAAATAGGAAACACGGTAAAATCAAACACAAAAATAAGAAAAATATCCAAATCAATTTAGGGAAAATAATACATAGAACACGAAGTTCAGTAAATTAAACATGCAAGAATCAAATAATACTCAAAATAAAGGAAATACAATATGTTGAACAGACATAAGGAAAATATCGGTCAAACACAAGAAAGGGAAGAATCTCAATCGAAAAATCAATAAAGAATAAGGGAAAATATCAAACCCTAGTTCAAAAGAAAAGCACATATGGTCGAAAATCTCACCGAATCAGACCATATAGCATGATAGTAAGTGCATATAGACAAAATATTGTCTAAATCTCAAAAGTTAAAGGCGGTGGAATCCAATTTGTGGACTGGTACTTGTCAAAATTGGGGCAAGTACTATGTAACACCATAGTCTTGCAAATAATACTGAGGTAACACATGAAAGGCAAGAAAATCATGGAAGGAATCCATGATTGATACAGATTCGGAGAAGATTTGAGTGAGGCGGCTAGGGTTTTCTTAGAAAAGATGAGAGTAGAGAGGATTCTGGCGCGGCGGGCAAAGCGAAATGGGGGTTAGTGTTAGAGGTTAGGTAATTAAAAAGGGGGGATTGATTGTGGGCCGTTGATCTTAGTGATCAACGACCATGATTTTAAGGCACTTGGGCGGGTTAATTAAATGGGTATGGGTATTTTGGTTTTGGCTTGGGGTAATTGGGGTGTTGGGCTAATGGATTGGGCCAAACTTTTGTCCGCAAATTAGCTTGTTTTGGGCCAGCTCTCGAAACCTTTGAAAATTAATTAAAAATAAATTATTAAAACTTCTAATAAATTGTAAAAATAATTCATGTTGTAAACTATTTTAAAATAATAACTCAATATTATAAATATATAATATGATACTTTGACATAAATAATATAATAAACGTAATTATTTGTAGAATATAGGCCATTATTGCAAAATTAGATAAATAGCTTGAAAACGCTAATGTAATTATATGGAATGAAATAAAATATTTGAAACATATATTATAGGTGCAAAATAATTATTTAAGGTAACTACGTCATCACAAAATAATTTAAAGGATAATTACTAGATATTTATATAATTTAAATAAAAGAAAATTAATTTGAAGCTCTAAAAATTATGAAAAATTATAGAAGATCCTTGTATAGGTTTGTAAACTAAATTATGATGCAAATATGCTATTTTGAAAGTATATATGTATTTAAAAGATATGAGGGTAAAATTGGGTAATGTGAAGAAGGCGTTTCCATGGACACTAAAAGGTAGAATATGTAATCAACTGGCCTCAACAAACCACTCTTAAGAGTTTGAGAGGGTTTTTAGGACTAGCTGGTTATTCTTGAAGACTTATCTAAGGATTTGACATCATTGCAAGATCAGTAAATGATCTACTAAATGAGGAAAACTTTTAATGGAATGATGTAACTGGATGGACATTTGAGGAACGGAAGAGAACAACTGCTTTAGCTCCTAATTTAGATCACCCATATTTCTCTCAAGAGTTTGTTGTAGAAACATACGCTTCAGGTGTTGGGATTAGAGCTGTGTTGGTACAACATAACAAATCTAGAGTATTCTTTAGCCAAGGTTTGTCTAAGAGGAATAAAGACATTTCTGTCTATGAAAGGGAATTGTTAGCACTAGTCACTACTGTGCAAAAGTGGAGATCATACCCCCTGGAAAACAATTTTCTATTAAGATTGATCACCATAGTTTGAAATATTTGTTTGAACAAAGAATAACTACTCCTAGTTAATAAAAATGACTAGTGAAATTACTTGGATATGACTACACTATATATTACAAAAAGGGTAAAGACAATGAGGTTGCAGATGCACTGTCTAGGAAGCAGAAATCTATTCGATTATTCAACATCTCTGGTATACCATTCCAACGGTTGGATGCTGTCAAAAACTCATGGAATCAGGATGCTATGTTGCAACAACGTACCAAGTTGGTATCTTAAGCATGAAGGGTAGAATGATGGTAAGAGATGTATCTGAACTAAAAAAAAATTGATATCATTTTATCAATGATAGTCCAAGTAGTGGTCATTCTGGTATTACAGAAACATTGCAGGGGCTCGAGAAGAACTTCTACTGAAAGAAAATGAAACAAGATGTGTATTCCTATATCAGATGTTGTGATGTATGTAAAGGTGAAAATGTTGCTTACCCTGGCTTGCTACAACCTTTGCCAATTCTTGATAGGCTCTGGCAAGATATTTCTATGGACTTCATAAAGGGACTTCCTAAAGCAACTGGTAAGGAAGACATTTTTTTGTGGTGGATAGGCTAAGTAAGTCAGACAACACTCAAACATCCTTATTCAATATTGGATGTTGCACATCTGTTCAGGGATGGTGTATTAACGTTGCATGGAATTCCTGAGATTATAATCTCTGGTAGGAGTTGTTTAAGCTGTAGAAGGTGTATCTATTAAATTTCACCTCCTGCCACCCACAAACTAAGAGCAAACAAAGGTGGTAAACAGAAGCTTGGAATGCTACTTGAGGTGTATAACATTTGTAAAACCAAGAGAGTTACCCAATGGTTGGCACTAGTTGAATCATTGCACAGTATCAACTTTCATTATGCTATTAACATGACCCTATATGAAGTTGTTTATGGTCAAAAACCACCTCCCCACCTACCATATACGACCCTTGATTCACATCTAGACCTTTTGTATAGAAGCTTACAAGCTTGAGAATCAACACTAAAGTGTCTCAAATTTCACCTACAACGAACTCATAACACAATGAAAACTCAAGCCGATAAGGGAAGAACTGACAAATCTTTTTCTATGGGATATTGGTGTACATTAATCTGCACTACAAGCAGTTGGTACTTAAGTCCCATAATTTCCAGAAATTGTTCGCTATGTTTTTTGGACCTTTTCAGAGCATTGCAAGGGTGGGAGTTGTGTCATATACCTTGTACTTACCCAGTGATGCTAAGATTAACCCCAACATTTCATGTATCTCAAATCAAGAAGAGTATTGTATCTCATACAGCTTCTGTAACCATGTCAGTGGTTCACTCAGAAGCTGGTCATGTTGTATGGTCCCCGAAGCAATCCTTGTTAGAAAATTAATCCAGATAAAAGGCAAACCTGCAGCTTGACTATTGGTTAAATGGCTCAATGTTATTTAGAAAGATTGCAGATGGGAAGATTATGAGTCCTTGTGTTAGCAATTTCCTCATTTCAATCCTTTGAGGATAATGATTGTCTCAAGGGGGAATACTGATATGAGTCAATCTAGTTGATTTCCCAATTTAGGTATTTTAATTACAATTTTTATATTTTAGTTGAAGGATTAGTCATTGTAATTAGTTATTAGTTAATACACACGTACAACATGTGACAATTAGTTGTAGTTGCCAGAAAATTAGTTATAACTAACTTCTGGATTCCCCTTTCCCTCTCAACTACTCCTATATACATTATAGTGGATCCAGTTGTAAAATTCATCCAACAACTAATCAATAAGAATCCCTATCTGCCTCAGCTTTTCTCCATTTATTCGTCTTCCTCTTTATCGAGCTCAAACCGTTCAGGAGCAATTATGTCCATCCGCTTCTTAGGTTTAGCTTGTTCTCTTTCTAATCTTGTGAAGTGTGTATCATCAAATGGTATAAATTAATGTCTATACAAAGCGTAACTGTCAATACCCAATCTTCCCTTTGTGAGAGGTCGTGACGACACCTAGTCTCTATGACTAGGTAAGCCTAACATTTGTGGACATCATAACTAAAATGAAAACATAAATCTAAACCATTAACAACAACAGTAATAAAGTAATTGATAAAGATGTCGCTCGGTATATAAAATAACAACTCTAAAAAGAAATACATAAAAAATCTTCCCAAGACGTGGGACATCATAAGTCAAAAGCTTTTAAGAGTTTCCTAAATGTTCTATACATCAGTATTTAGAGGTAGAAGGGCAAGAACTACACAAAGAGATAGAAGGGGACTCCCAAGTCTGCGGACGCAGTAGATTGTGATGATCCAAAAAGGGGTCATCTTGTGTGCATCTAATTTGGACTATGTTCCGAGGCCCAAAAACTTCCATTAATCTCACCTCGATATGCGTGCACAGCCCGAGCGTGGAGCCAGGAAGCCTTTATGTGAAACCTTGATTTAAGAGTTAAAATTTGGTAATTAATTGAATAAAGTTGACTTTGGTCAACATTTCTGGTAAACGGACCCGGATCCATGATCCGACGGTTCTGGAGGGTCCGTAGGAAAATATGGGACTTGGGCGTATGACCAGAATCGAATTCCGAGGACCCAAGTCCGAGAAATGAATTTTTGAAGAAAATTATTTTATGAAAATATCAAAGGCTTATGAAAATGAACCTTGATGTGAAACCCGTGCTGCCGGGCCCGTATTATGATTTTGGATCCTGGAGCAGGTTCAATATGTGTTATTCAAGCTATCTGTGAAATTTGGTTAGAAACGGACTTAATTTGATTGGTTTCGGATCAAAATGAGAAAAATTGGAGTTAATGAAGTTTTGAGGTTTTTAAAGAATTTGAAATTTGGCTTGAAAGGTGATTTTATGTTCCTGAGGTCCGATTGAAATTCCGAGACAAGGAATAGTTCCGTTGTGTCATTTATAACTTGTCTGCAAAATTTGAAGTCATTCCGAGTAGTTTAGGCCGGCTCAGCGCGTTGAAGTGAATTATAGAATTTCAAAGTTCTTAAGTTTGATTAATTTGGTTTTGGGGTTTGATTTCGAGTTCCATTGTTGTTTTTCATGTTTCGGAAGTTCGAGCGAGTCCGTATCACGAATACAGACTTGCCAAAGCTTTTGGACGGGGTCCCGAGGGGCTCGGGGGTGTTTTAGACCCCCGGGAGCTAAGTTGGAAAACCATAAATTTATGCTATCTGGTTTCTTCTCTGCGATCGCAGAAGGTGGGTTGCGATCGCGGAGGAGGATTTTTGCTGGGCTGTTGATTGGTCTATGCGATCGCAGCTTCCCCTTTGCGATCGCAGAGGTCTGGGTTCCACACCTTCGCGATCGCAGCCCGTTTCTTGTGATCACATTGAGTCGCGTGTGGGCCGGGTGAGTTTAATCTTCGCGATCGCAAGACCCCATGCCGCGATCGCAGAGGTCTTTCCAGTTATGCTTCGTGATCGCAGGACCTTTTTCGCGATCGCAGAGGTCTGGCCAGTTGGCCTTCGCGATCGCAGGCCCCTTGTCGCGATCGCAGTAAAGGTTTTCCTGGGCAGTACTTAAATGTCCAATTACGGGATTCTTCTTCATTATTCAATACCCAACTTCCATTAGAGCTCCTCCAAGCTAGGGAAAAGAGTGCCCAAGTTCAAACTCATCAAGGTAAGTGATTTCTAGTCCGTTTTCATGACTTTTAACATCGAATTCAAATAAAATCCTCTTCCAATTATCTTAAAATTCATAGGAATTGATAGAAGAATGTGGGGTTTTGGGAAAATAGTGAAACTTCATTTTTAGCCATAAATTCCTAAATGAATTATGTAATTACGATCCTTAGGCTTCGGGTAATTCATTCCTTCAAAAATTTCCGGAATTTGACCATGAGAGGCCGGGGTTGGAAATTGAGAATTCTTCAAGAATTGCGATTTTATTGAATAACTAGGATAAGTTATCACATTGTACATGCATTTATATTGTTGTATACCTTATGACTAGTTGCGAGTCCTCGGGTATATAGTTCGGAGTTTCAGGCGCAATTGTCGTCCGAGGGGTATATTCGACACAAGGTGAGTCTCCTTTCTAACCTTGTAAGAGGGAATTGTCCCCATAGGTGATGTATATGCTATGTTTAACTTGTTTGGGGGCTACGTACGCACCAAGTGACGAGAGTCCCTACGTAGCAGCTATTATTGTTATGTCCGGGTAGTTAGGCCCACATCATGCCTGGTATGTTTTTCTTGCATGCCCTAGATATGTTTCTTTTTTGTTGAAATGCTTATACAATTTATTGTAATGCTATATTTACTAGGAAATTACGTTTTGCAACGTGTTGTTCTTCTGAGGTTCAATGAAATTATGAAATATATAGGAACAGGTCGTACGCCACGGCGGAAACGAAATGAAATTATGAAATATATGGGAGCGGGCCGTACGCCACGGCGGAAATGAAATGAAATTA
>MDKH01201858.1:0-29726 GCA_005239495.1 Nicotiana undulata
GATACCTAATGCACAAAGTATCATCCTAAAACATGGTTTCTATATGTCATGTTTATGAAAATACATGAGCAACACATTATGGCAGTTTTTGTTACTCGTTTAGTTATACTGGGAACGTGGTGTCAGATGACATGAATATAATAGATGTGTTGAAATGAAGAACCTAAACATGATTTTAATGCATGTTATGCATGTTCTAATCATGATACTATTGCACACATAGGGAAATAAAGCCTATAGTCATGACTTCTACCCATACTACGCTAAACATGCATAGTTCCCTCCCATATTCACTATCCAGCCCCAATCGTTTGTTTACAAATTATTACAGACCATATCAAATGAATTACAGTAATTGCAAAGAGGAAAATAAGAAGTTATTCTATAGGTAGCCTTCAAACAGGACCAACCTTCCAGCCTCACCCCTTTCGAGCTTCACAACCTTACATAGCCTGGGTGCGGCAAAGCTCCCAAAGGCCCTTGTGAGGGCCCTGGCCAATACCAGCACCAGCTATTACCAAAGTTGAGATAGGTGCAGTGCAGAATTACCTGCCTCAGTGTGTCAAAGTTCAGAGGGAACTCAAGGTCCCTAAGCAATGCTCACACTGAGGGGGTGGAACCTAAAGGTCTAAGAATAGTGTGAAGTGCTTGTAGTTAAAAAGAGTTGAGTTTGAAAGGGAGTTTTGAAATAACATGGCTTCAGAGGATAATATAAAGATCTTTTATGAAAACCCAGTTTGAAAAGGAAGCAGTAGAATGGTCACAACTCAGCAGGTATGCAGAACTCAAGAAAGCAAACACAAATAGGGGAAAGGGATTAGGGACAAGTAATGGTAGCAGCATATTTGCAGTAATTAGTCCTTAGAACAAAGTTACAGATTTTCACAGAATGTGATAGTCCAAGAGTTTATCATATATTATATATAGAGATACAAATCTGAGAATACTAAGTATTATAGGTGCATTAGAAGCCAGATAATTGATAAAGAAAAATACATAAAGAGATGCTAGATATGCAGACAGAAGAAGTAAAAGAGTCACATAGGCCATAATGAACCATAGAGAGGAAAACAGGAGTCATGCTAGGCTAGAAGAAGAATATAGATCATAGAAAGAGAGTACACATACTAGTTACATGGTAGGCAATAGAACCATAAGTAAAAGCACACAAGAATCTTAACCAGAATTGAAACATATTGTTTTAGGATGTTGTAAGCTTAAATTAGAACATACCAGTGTCAAGAGAGAGAGCAAAGCAGAAGAGAGCAAAGTGGTAGCACTATTAGCCTTGGCTTACAGCCATCTAATAATAGGCAAGAGTAGAGAGAAGCAAATAGAGCAAAGAGAGACAGAAAGAAAGAGCACAAGAGAGTAGTATAGAGTATCTGTGTTGCTAGTGTAAGAGTAGAGGCATATATAGTTGCAAACAGGTAGTAAATAAGGTAACAAACAATTAGTTCAGCAGAATTATGGAAGTAGGCATCAATTCGAATCAAATTAATAGATGTACTCTCTTTAATTAAGGAGTCATACTCAATCAGGGATAGACTAGTAATATAAGGAAAGAAGATCATGTAAGACTGACAGTCCAAGTATAGCACATGTAAGTAAGACCAAGTTCTGAATCCTATTTAAGGAGAAATATATACGTATCAATTTGATAGTAATACCAGACACACAAATAGAGCAAGAGATAGTTAAAAAATCGAAGATCAGTAAGGTTATCCTAAAATGAGGCCCTAGTTACAGGAAATCAACATTAATTAGAGAAAAATATCACAAGAAAGTAATTTCAGCACATAGAGCAAGTAATTAGTCGAGGTTCAGAAAATCAAATTAAGGAAAAGTCTGTAAGCATCAATCTAACAGTAGAATCAAATCACATAATAAAGAAAGGGAATAATTTATAAGTCAAAATTAGGGACTTAAGTAAGAATCCCATAGAGTCAAGGATTCAACACTAGCACAAACAAACATGACATAATAGGGACAATCAAAAATCAGAAACCCTAATAATTATAATAACAAGAACTCACATAGGTCTAGAAATTCAAGAAAATAGAACACAAATAACATAGGCGGAAATCAGAACATGGTACGAATCATGATACGGGTAAAAGAAAGGAATAGGCAGGAACCCTAGTGACGAGCACATAGCAAATAACACCAGGGATCACAGAGTATCCACAAAAGCAGAGCACTCATGCTAACAGATAAACGTAGATGGCCAATATACTCAGACTCACAGATTGAACCAAGAAAATTTGGGGGTTTTTAACAACAAATGAGTCACACAAGGGGAAAAGCTCAAATAAAGTTAGAACACGGTAAAAACCACAAGAATAACGCTAAGAAATTAAAAGAGAATTGTTTTGAAAAAGGGTTTCAAACCCTAGTTTTGTAAAGATGAGAAATCGTTTAGGAAATTGAGAACTCTTTGAAGAAAACATGGAAAGAACAGATAATATGTATAGAACTATTAGAAAAAATCGAAAAGTTCAAAGTTAGGGTTTCGTAAGAGATAACCGGAGAACATGCCGCAAAGCTCGAAGGTAATGGTGATTGTGGCATGGTCGTATCAAAACCCCACCGGAGAAGGCCGAAAAATCACCAAAGCAGGAGCCCCAGTAGTGGTCCAGCATGGTTGAAACCCATGGAGGTCTCAAAGACGGAGAGGATCGGAGAGATAAGGCTTCAAGCCGGCTGGTGGTTGAAAAGAGGTGAGCCTGGAAGTGGCCGGAGATGGAGGCTGGAGACCATCGGAGAGCTAGAAGGTTCTAGAGAGAAGGGGGAGAGGAGAGACCAGAAGAGAGAGAGTCAGTCTCGAAGAAAATGAGAGAGACGGGGGGGGGGGGGGGGGGGGGGGGGGGGGGGGGTAGGTAAAGGTTAATTAAGGTAAGAGATGATCTGGGCCATTGATCTCATTTGATGAACGACACATATTTAATTAGGGGTTGGGCCGGGTTAATATTGGGTTTGGGCTGGGTTAAATAGTCTGATGGGTTGGGTTACTTGGGTTTAGAGATTAGGTTAAAATGTGGCTAGAATTTAAAATAATATGGTTAATTGTTAAGTACCCGTAAAAAATAGTTAATTAATTAATTAAAATAGCTAATAGTTGTATAAAAATAAAATTAAGTTAAAATAGGTAAATCAATAATCATGCAATATTAAAATGTAAGAAACATAAATTCAAATTTTAAAAGGTATAAAATGTCTAATTAGGCCATAATTGCAAAGTGATTGTAATTGTAATTAAATAAGACCCAATTTGGTCATTTATGAAATAATTAGATTTTAATAAGTAAAAAGTGATTATGAATGACATACTGAACTGGAAAATATTTTGAAATTATTTAGAGCACAATTTATGAATTATTTAAATATGAAATATTAAAATAAACAGGAAAATAATTTAATAAAAATATGGAAAAATACTCATTATTACAAAGAGTAATTTAGAAAACTTATATGCAAGTTTGCAAATAATTTGAGGAAAAATTGGGTATCAACATCGGGAATATCTGGATAGTTGTCATGAGGTTCTACGGAACATGGGTATTTTGGAGACCAATGGGGTCGATTTTGCTGCCTTTCATATGACTGGTTCCGCCAAGAAATGGTGGAGGGATTATTTGTTGACTAGACCAGTTAGGTCACCTTCTTTGACTTGGGATCAATTTTCGCATATATTTTTGGAGAAGTTTTTGCCTATCACTACTAGATAGGAGAATCGTCGTCAGTTCGAGCGACTTCAGCAGGGCCGCATGAATGTGACCCAATACGAGAATCACTTTGTGGATTTGGCTAGACATGCTATTCTTTTGTTGCCCACAGAGAGAGAGAGGTTTAGGAGATTTATTGAGGGCCTTGCTCAGCCCATAAGGTTACAGATGGACAAGGAGACAAGGACTGAGATATCTTTTCAGGATGCGGCTAATGTGGCACGGAGAGTTGAGTCGGTTCTCGGGATGGGAGGTCAGGGGTCAGAAAAAATACCTCGCCATTCTGGTGGATTCAGTGGTGCCTCATCGGGAGGCGTGATTAATTTCAGCAGAGGCCAATCTTCCAGGCCATTCTATTCAGCACTTCAAGCTTCACATGGTACTTCAGGTGATCGTGGTTATAATATGCCTCTTTCTACTCAGCCAGTCTACGGTGCACCGTCAGCTCCTATCAGAGCACCTGCTCTGCAGAGTTACTATCGAGGTCAGCTAGCTCGTCAGGGTCAGTCTTTATATCAAGAGGGATGCTTTGAGTGTGGTGAATATGGGCATGTTCGGAGAGCTTGTCTGAGGCTTTCGGGTAATCAACATCAGTACCAGGGTTCCCGTGCTATAGTTCCAGCACCACCTTCACAGCCAGCCAGGGGTAGGGGTCAGGTAGCTAGAGGTAGAGGCCAGATTGTTAGAGGTGGAGGTCAGGCCGCTAGGGGTGGAGGCCATCCCGCTAGAGGTGGAGGTCCGCCTATCAGAGGTCTTCTAGAGACATAGTTTAGGGTGGTGGAGCCCAGCCCCGACTATATGCATTCCTAGATAGACCTGAGGCGAAGTCCTCCGATGCTATTATTACAGGTATCATTTCAGTTTGCAATAGAAATGCCTCAGTTTTGTTTTATCCGGGGTTTACTTATTCTTATGTGTCATCATATTTTGCCTCATATTTAGTTGTGTCGCGTGATTCCTTGAGTGTTCCTGTTTATGTGTCTATGCCCGCGGGGGATGCTATTGTGGTAGATCGTGTGTATCGTTTGTGCGTGGTAGTCATTGAGGGTCTTGAAACTAGTTTAGACCTTTTCCTTCTTGATATGGTGGATTTTGACGTCATCTTGGGCATGGATTGGTTGTTACCCTATTATGCCATCTTGGACTGTCACGCCAAGATAGTTACATTAGCTTTGCCCGGGTTGCTTCGATTAGAAAGGAAAGGGACTCCTGGTCATTCTCCCAGCAAAGTGATTTCTTATGCCAAGGCTCGTCGCATGGTTGAGAAAGGATGTTTGGCTTATTTGGCTCATATTCGTGATTCTGATGCTGAAGTTTCCTCTATAGACTCAGTGCCTATTATTCGCGAGTTTCCCGAAGTATTTCCTGCAGACCTGCCGAGGATGCCATCCGATAGAGATATTGATTTTTATATTGATGTGGCTCCGGGCACTCAGCCCATTTCTATTCATCCACACCGGATGGTCCCACCAAAATTGAAAGAATTGAAAGATCTGTTGCAAGATTTGCTTGATAAGTGTTTTATTAGACCTAGTGGCTCGCCCTGGGGTGCACCGATTTTGTTTGTGAAGAAGAAGGATGGGTCGATAAGGATGTGTATAGACTACCGGCAGTTAAACAAGGTTACTGTCAAGAATAAATATCCATTATCGAGAATTGATGATTTATTCGTCAACTTCAGGGTGCTAGTGAGTTTTCGAAAATTGATCTGAGATCTGGTCACCATCAGTTGAAGATTATGGCGTCTGATGTTCCTAAGACAACCTTTTACTCGAGGTATGGGCACTATGAATTTCTGCTGATGTCCTTTGGCTTGACTAATGCTCCAACAACCTTTATAGACTTGATGAATCGGATTTTCAAGCCTCATCTGGATTCTTTCGTAATTGTGTTCATTGATGACATTCTAATACACTCCCGCATCCGAGAGGAGAATGAACAACACCTCTGTATAGCGCTCCAGACTTAGAGGGACAATCAGTTATATGCAAAATTTTCAAGTGTGAGTTCTGGTTGGATTCAATAGCTTTCTTGGGTCATATCGTAGCAGCATAGGGTATTCAGGTTGATTTTAAAAAGATAGAGGCAGTCAAGAACTAGCCTAGACCCACTTCAGACATGGAAATCAGAAGCTTTTGGTTTTGGCTGGTTACTACCGTCGTTTTGTGGAGGGATTTTCATCCATATCAGCCCCAATGACTAAATTGATTCAGAAAGGTGCCCCATTTAAATTGTCGGATGAGTGCGAAGTGAGCTTTCAGAAGCTCAAGACAACCTTGACTTCAGCATCGGTGTTGGTGTTACCATCAGGTTCAGGATCTTTCATGGTATATTGTGATGCTTCCCGTGTTGGACATGGAGCAGTATTGATACATGATGGCAGGGTGATTGCATATGCGTCTCGACAGTTGAAAGTTCATGAGAAGAATTATCCTGTCCATGACTTATAGTTGGCAGACATTGTTCATGCATTAAAGATTTGGAGGCACCATCTCTATGGTGTTCCGTGTGAGGTTTTCACAGATCATCGCAGTCTCTAGTACTTGTTCAAGCAAAAGGATCTTAATTTGAGACAGAGAAGATGGCTAGAGTTGTTGAAAGATTATGACGTCATTGTATTATATCATCCAGGGAAGGCCAATGTGGTGGCCGATGCATTGAGTAGGAAGTCGGTGAGTATAGGCAGCCTTGCATTTATTCCAGTCGGTGAGAGACCGTTAGTTTCAGACATTCAGACTTTGGCTAATCAGTTCGTGAGGTTGGAAATTTCGCCCAACAATATTTTACTTGTACAATCGCTCGGTCTTCTTTATTTGAGCGTATCAGAGATCGGCAGGATGATGACCCGCATTTGGTGGTCCTTAGAGACACAGTTCGGCACGGTGGTACCAATAAGGTTACAGTTGGAGATGATGTTGTTTTGAGGATAGAGGGTCGTATATGTGTGCCTAATGTTTATGGCCTTCGTGAGTTGATCCTCGATGAGGCTCACAGTTCTAAGTATTCTATTCACCCGGGTGCTTCCAAGATGTACCAAGACGTATGGCAACACTATTGGTGGAGAAGGATGAAAAAGGATATTATTGCTTATGTGGCTCGTTGTTTGAATTGCCGATAGGTGAAATATGAGCATCAGAGACACGGTGGTTTGCTTCAGCATATAGAGATTCCCGAGTGGAAGTAGGAACGTATCACTATGGACTTCGTTGTTGGACTCCCATGGACTCAAAGGAAGTTCAATGTAGTTTGGGTTATTGTGGATAGGCTGACTAAATTAGCACACTTGATTCCTGTGTCAAGTATTTATACTTAGGAGCGGTTGGCAGAGATATATATTCGAGAGATTGTTCGCCTTCACGATGTGCCCGTGTCTATCATTTTTGATCGAGGTATGCAGTGTACCTCACACTTTTGGAGGGAAGTTCATCGTGAGTTGGGTACATAGGATAACAATTTTTGAAGGAAATTGCTATACTGAAATTTTAAAGGAAATATAGAAATGAATATTGTTTTAACTCATTGGTATCGGGTCCGTATTTTGATACCGGATCTCGGTACAAGTTTTCTATAATGTAAAAGTCATATTTGTGAAATTTGATGAGAATCGGAATTTATTTGACGTGATTTGGACGTCCAGATGAGAAATAGTGAAATTTGAGCGTTCTTGAGGGAACATCTTGATTTTGAGGTTAAATTTGTAATTGTTGATGTTATTTCAATGATTTGATGGCACGATCAAGTCCGTATGAGTTTTTTGGACTTGCTTGCATGTTTGGTTTGGATCCCCGAAGGCTCGGGTGAGTTTCGAGTATGCCATAGAGTGTTTTGAGACTCAGAAAAATAACTTGAGTTAAAAAGTTGCAGGTTGCAGGTCTCTGAAACTCGAAGCACGACATCGCTTGGAATACCGCAGTCGCGGACAAGGATCCGCTGCAGTGCTCGGAATTCTGCTGACCGCGGATTTTTGAAGAAACCTTCCGCCGCGGCGCCCCAAAATTCCGCTGACAACAGTGGGGAAAGGCCCAAAATTCCGCTGTAGCTGAATTATTCCGCTAAGAGCGGTGACCAGGACTGAGGCGCGTGAATTAATACAGGACTTTTAATTAATTTACCATTTTCCTAAATAACAAAACCCTAGAACGCAAGAGGCGGTTTTTCCAAAATAGTTTCTTCCCCAAATCATAGGTCAGTTATTTCTAACTCATCTCTTTCAATCCTTAACTACTTTTTGCAAGATTTCAACCTAGAATCTAGAATTCTTCATGGTAGAATTAGGGATTATTGGGAAAACTTAGGAAACCCATGATTTTCCAATAAATTTAATTCTTTTAGCAACAATTAATGATACTAAACTCAATTATGATTAGATACGAGTGAATTGAAGGCAAATTCTAAAGGAAAAGTTGTGATTGAGCAGTGAGTGGCATGCTGAATTGATGTAAGTGCTTGGTTTAACCTTGACTTGAGGGAATAAGAATCCCCAACCTAATTGCTATGTTAATTTGCATGTGTGCGGTGTATAGGTGAGGTGACGAGTATCTATGAACCATCAAATTATTTGTTGAACATGATCCCTTCCCTATTCCCAACTTATTTGATTCCAGTAGCATGATTTTATACCTCCATGTCTACTTGTTTTCATTAACTTGTTGTTTAGTATTGTTTCAAGTAATTTGGAAGTGTTAGTTGTTATCTTGGATTCATTGTGATATATGAGGGGTTGAGCTGGTTGACAGTGTTCTACGATATGTATATATTCCGGCTGGTTTCATTGTGGAATGATAATTGATGAAGTTTATGAGTAGTGCAACTTTCGTTTAAAATTGTTGAGACAAGAATATTGTGAAAGGCTTTGACCTGAATTGTGAAATCTTTTATAAATAAAGTAATGTGATTGTCTGGTGGGAGTGGGTTGCACGCTGCAACAAGGAGTGATAAGGGTGGACATGTGGGATCGGGTTGCACGCCGCAACAGGAGAAATAAGGGTGATAAATATATAGGGAGGAGCAATAAGGGTGGACATGTGGGATCGGGTTGCACGCCGCAACAGGAGAAATAAGGGTGATAAATATATAGGGAGGAGCAATAAGGGTGGACATGTGGGAGCAGGTTGCACGTCGCAACAATGAGTAATAAGTGAGAACATTTACGATTTACTGATTTAAAACATAGATTTGGAAAACTTTCTGTTTTACTCTATTGTTTCTCATATTATTCCCTTATGGTTATTTTAAAGTGGAAAATCGGGAATTTTGGAAATTATGTGAAACTTTGTTACAGTTGAGACCTGGAAAAGGTGGCTGAGTTATTTTTATTTACTGTTGCAGATTATTGTTTCGTTTAGTTTGGAATTTTCTTTTCTTACTTTATTATATATTGTTCACGGGATATGTTATAAATGCCCCGCTGTAGCCTCGTCACTACTTCATCGAGGTTAGGCTCGGCACTTACTCAGTACATGGGGTCGGTTGTACTGATACTACACTCTGAACTTTTTGTGCAGATCGAGGTACCAGCCAGAGTTAGGAGATAGTTGTAGCTGACATCATTACATGGAGACACGAGGTAGATCTGCCGACGTCCATAGATTCTTGGATTATTCCCTTAATATTTAGATTGTTGTTTTACTTCTTTCAAAACAGATACATATTTCTTTTAGCCCAATTATTTGTAGTATTCGTAGTGGTTCGTGAATTGTGACATCATACCCTGGGTAGTTTTATAGTTATTATTAGCTCATGGTTCGTTTATTATTCCAAATACTGTTTATGATATCATTTACTATGAAGTATTAGATTTAGTATTCACTTTTAAATTGTTTATTCCTGTATAAGTAAATACTCAAAGAAAAGGTTAGTTAAGTTCTAACATTGGCTTGCCTACCAAGTGTGGTGTTAGGCGCCATCACGATCTCTAGGATTGGGAATTTGGGTGGTGACACGAACCCACTCAGCAATACTTTCCACTTTTCTAAATTACCAGTAGGCATGGGTTTCTAAAAGATGTATTTTACGGATCCATCCTTGATATGAGATATGTAGTGTATGCGCAGAAATAATGTCTCAACGTCTGAGCTATCTATGTCAAAGCACAACAGGTGCGTTCCAGCAAAGCGTACCGGGCTTCGTAAGGCGTGAATTTCTTGTTAAGATAATATATGGCCTGCTCCTTTATTTTGTCTCGTCATGTTGTCCCAGAACGCAACCAAAAGCTCTGTCCAATACAGACAAATAAAGCACCAAAGGTCGTCCTTGTTCTGGTGGGACCAGAAGGGGTGGTTTAGATAGATACTCCGTGATTTGGTCGAAGGCTTTCGGGCATTCTTCAGTCCAGCTTGTTGCAACATATTTTCTCAGCATCCTGAAGATCGGCTAACATATCACTGTTGATTGTGCTATGAAGAGGCTGATGTAATTGAGATGCCCTATAAAGCTCATCACATCTTTCTTATTCTTTAGAGGTGGAAAGTCTTGGATTGCTTTGACTTTTGACGGGTCTAACTCAATCCCTCTGCGACTGACGTTGAATCCTAACAATTTTCCAGCAGGGACTCCGAAGGCCCACTTTGCAGGATTCAGTTTCAGATTCTACCTTTGAAGTCGATTGAAGAATCTCCTCAGGTATGCAATGTGATACGTACTCCTTTTAGATTTGATGATAACGTCATCCACGTACACCTCTATTTCCTTGTGTATCATGTCGTGAAAAGTGGTTGTCATGGATCGTATGTAGGTGGCTCAAGCGTTCTTCAGATCAAATGGCATCATTTTGTAACAATATATTCCCCACGACATGATAAAGGTTGTCTTTTCAGCATTCTCTTCATCCATTTAGATCTGATGGTATCATGTGAAGCAATCCACAAAGGATTGGAGTTCATGCTTGGCAGATTGTCAATCAATATGTGTATATTGGGCAACAGAAAATCATCTTTGGGACTCGCTCTGTTTAGATCTCAGTAATCAACACATACTCTGACTTTCCCATCTTTCTTCGGAACTTGCACAATGTTGGACAACCAAGTCGGGTACTCGACCACTCTAAGAACCTTGGCTTTGATTTGCTTGGTGACCTCCTCTTTTATCTTCAAACTCATATCCGACTTGAACTTCCTAAGCTTTTGCTTTACCGGTGGACATGTGGGACTAATGGGTAGCTTGCGAGCCACTATGGATGTGCTCAAACAAGTCATATCGTCATAGGACCATGCAAAGATATCTTCATATTCCTTTAGGAATCTGATGTACCCTTCCCTCTCTAACGGTGATAGGTTAATGCTTATGCGTGTTTCCTTCACCGTTTTAGAATCCCCAAAGTTAACTGCCTCTGTTTCGTCCAAATTGGATTGTGGTTTGTTTTCAAAACTTTCCACTTCTATGACGATTTCCTCAGGTATTATATCATCTTCTAGATCCTCTGAATCACTATCCTTATGTTGCGCTGTTTCATTACATATCACAGTCAAAGGTTAATCAGGATAGGTAATAATAAAGCTGTAAAGAAAAAAATGTAGAGAATAATAATAAATATGAAAAGTAGTAATGCATCAATAAAATCTTAAAAAAATGTCAACAAGTGCGGCTCGATGACTCAAGCAATACTTTCAAAACAAAATACTGAAAATTTCTCAAATGCTCAAAACTATTTTAAAAATAATTGATGCTAATTTGCAAAGCTATCCAGAAACTAGACGGGCCCGAGATGGTGTAGTGGTCCAATTTTTGAGAACAACTCCTTTTTCCACGGTTTGAATGGTAAGGTCTTCCTCCCCTTTCCCCCATCCTCAACTATTACACTTCAATCTATATCTTCTTCATCTAGAAACAGCTTCCTCATGCTAACTAAGACTTCATCTTCCTCAGATCCCCACATCATGTTTGCTTGTTGGAATGCCTGGTTCAGAGGTGGTACCGGTTGTTCCAGTGTATAATAAGGACCACGCGACCAATCCTGATATTCTTGCCAAGTATATTCATATACGAGCCCAAAGGTTGTGCCATGACGCTGCGATTGTACGGGTTTGACAATCACTTGAAGGTTTTTACCGAGACCTTTGCCAGATTCATACCCTGTCCATAGTAATATGCTTTATATCTTGTTGTTCCACCATCGATCCTTTTCAATTGAATTGACTCGGTCAATGCGATGATACGTCTCTCTGCCCAACTTCATCCTATTTTTAATGACTGGAACAGTCTGATTGGTGTAGATGGGGTTACTTCCATCTCCATGGATAATCACCTCTTGATGGTTCCATTCAAATTCACAGCCTGATGCAGAGTAAAAGCCAGTGCCCCAGCGGCATGTATCCAGGGTTGTCCAAATAATAGGTTGTAGGTAGCAGATATATCCAGCATTTGGAACTTGACATCAAACCAGGTCGGGACCATCTGTAGGCTGAGGTTGATTTCTCCGATGGTGGCTCTTTGGGATCCATCAAGCGCCTTCACATTCATACTTCCCATCCATATCTCATGCAGGCCTTTACCTAATATCTTCAGAGTGGTTAGTGGGCATATGTTGAGAACGAAACCTCCATATATCAAGACCCTGGCGATGAAATTATCCTCAAGTTGCACTGTGATGTGTAGTGACATGTTATGACTTAGTCCTTATGGTTGTATCTCATATTCATGAAAGGTGATTTTGTGTCTATCCAGTACCTGCCCAACCATATTGGCCATCTCCTCACTAGTGATGCTGGTAGGTACATAAGATTCATTTAGCACTTTCATCAAGGCATTCCTGTGTGTGTCAGAGTTTTGCAGCAGTGACAAAATGGATATTTGAGCAGGATTTTTGTTTGAATGGTCGACAATAGAGTATTCTCTTGTTTGTACTTTTCTCCAGAGGTCATCAGTGCAAGTCTCGATAACAAGTGGCTTAGATACAACTTCCTTTCTTGTTATTCCAAGGTTCTTATGTGTATAAACTCTACCCGTTCTAGTCATGCCCTGTGCTACACTTGTCACTTCCATTTTTTCTTTTCCCTTTCTCCTTGCTTCCGCAACATAATCCCATGGGATGGCATCACACTTGTAAGATGGTGTGGGAGCTACCATCATAGTGAAGGGCGTAGTTACCTCGACTTCAAACGGTGCTTGAGTTTGTACCGCAACTGGTGTGAGGGTAACCAAAGATGTTTTGGGATCATCTCCCTTTTGAATAAGTCCGATTGACCCTTCCGGATCCCATTCCTTGTTAGTCTCTATCACATTCACTCCCTCACGTTTGTGATCCGGGAGAGGATTGTTACGCACATTCTGTGCAACTTCCTTTTCCTGTATGAACTTATTGTCGATCAGTGCCTGAATCTTGTCTTTTATTGTGCGACACTCATCAATTGTATGACCCTTCGTGCCTGAATTATAGGCACATGTCTTGTTGGGGTTAATCCACTTGGAAGAATTATCCATATCAACAACAGGGATGGAAGTGACATAACCAGCAGCCTTCAGTCTCTCGTATAGTTTGTCTTTGGCAATTGGGATTTATTATATTGGTGGTCTGCGGTCAAAGTTTGGTTGTGGTTTTTGGTAGTTTTGGTGAGCGGGTGGGGGTGAAGGGTAATATGAGGGTTGAATATTATAGGCGTGGTAGGTGGTAGCAGGTTAATTGTATCTAGGGGGTGAAGTTTTGTATGTTGGTGGAGGTGTTTGGTATGTTATAGGAGACTTAGGACCCAGGGCTACCATTACGACACATATTTCTTTCATCTTCTAAATACCTCCCGATTGCAAGGCTTTATTTGGGGCCTGCAGTGCCTCGAAAATTTTCACTATCCCACTCTTAATCCCTTTTTCTATTCTTTCTCCTAGCTTGATAATGTCGGAGAATTTTTTATTTTCAATAACCATCAACGTTTCGTAATAATGCGGGTCTTTAGATTTGATGAAGAACTTGTTCATTCGTTCTTTTTTGAGTGTTGGCCTTACTTTTGCAGCTTCAGATCTCCACCGAGTAGCATACTCGCGGAAGGTTTCTATTGGTTTCTTCTTAAGGTTTTGAATATAGAAAATGTCTGGTACATTTTCTGCGTTGAACCTGCATCTGTCCATAAAGTCTGACGCCATGCTTACCCAACTAACCCACTTCTTTGGGTTTTGGATGATATACCATGACAACACATGTCTTGTGAGGCTTCGCATGAAGAGTTTTATGCGGATTTGTTCAGTTTTGCCCACTCCTACAAGTTTGTCACAATATGTCCTTAGATGCACTTTTGGATCACCAGTTCCATTGAACATTTAGAATTTGGGAGTTTTGTAACCCTTTTGCAATTCCACATATGGCTAAATGTACAAGTCTTCATAGTATAAACCTTCAATGCCTTTACCACCCTCAACACTTTGAACTCTGCCAGTGAACTTCTTGAGTTTCTCCGCCATGTTCTTAACGTGCATGTCTTTCTCGATCAATTCAGGTATGTATAGGATTTGTTGTAGGATGTGGGGTAAGGTTTCCACATATATTGGATTGCTTTGATGGACTTCAGGAATTTGGTCATAAGGGTGGTCATTTGTTGAGTTTTGGGGATCAGGAGTAGGTTGTGGTACGTTTTGGGGAGTGTGATAAGTGGTGGTATGTGGGTATTGAGTTGTATGATGATGGTATTGTTGAGGAGTTGGTACTGGGGAAGGGTTAAGGTTTTGAGGAGGTGTGGGGTACTGGTGTGGTGCAGGAGGGTTTGGTGGTAGGTTTTGGTTTTGTGTGTTTTGCAGTGGTGTTTTGTTCTGGGTTGTTGGATTTTGTTGGTTAATATCAAGGACATTGAGGGTGAGAGAAAGGTTTTCCAAGTTTCGTACCTGCTCATCTCCTTGTAGTTCCAGGATTTTCAGCTCCATACGTAAGATCAGTTCATTCTGCGCCGGAGTACTTCGACCATCTGAAGTTTCGACATTTTCTGCCATGGTAGCGTTATACTTTCTTATTCCACTCAAATAATCCATTTTCCCTTTTCCTCTTTTCTTGGTGTTAGGATCGCTTGGTGGGGGAGGAGGACCTCTTTATCTAGTGTGATATGCCGACGATGCCAGTATAAACCTTGACGAATTGGATTAATCAAAAGAAAGAAAAAAGCAAAAGGTAACCAAGTTAGTAAGAGGTATTGAAAGAATGCTTTCAGTATTAAACATGTTTCGCAAAGCCACGCAATAATTCACGTCCTAAGTTGGGTACCTCGTTGTGCCCGAGGTAGGCCTAAGCGACACATTGACTTGGAGAAAATCGATGCCAATAATTGTGTCATTTCATTAATGCGAAAATGAGTCAAATCCTTACTAAATCGACAATAATAATAAAGTTACTGAAGAAATTTAGCCTTATTACAATAAAAAATCTAAAATAAGCTAGAAAACAGTAAAGAACATCATTTCTTAACCTACTTGGTCCCTGAAAGACTTTCTGCGCGCTTGGCTTTTTTGACTCCATCAATCAGGTTCCCCAGGTCGCGCATATCCAATAATGAGTAAGCCTTTGCTAGATTCCCTCCTTCACTTCCTTCCATGTTTTGAAAATCTGAAAGCCTCTTTCTCATCTTCCCCTCAAGCTCCATCAATCCTTGTTCCAGATATTCCAATCTTTCTGTTGACTTAGTGGCAATTCCCGTCCATTCGTGTATTGCCTTCAGGTCCACTTTGTGTTGTTCCAGATGTCTAGCTTCAGACTCGAAAACCCTTTTGCGTAGTCTCCTATATTTAACCCGTGACTCGACAACATCATTTATTATCATGTTTTCCAGATTTACTCCTGGCTTGACGTCTCCCGTTATATCGTCTACCAACCATGATGGATAGAAGTATACATGACCGTTATGATACCTGTATGGATTAATGGTTTCTCTTTCCACAATGATCTATTGGTTCCATATATGTTGTGCCTCGAACATGAAGGGAATGACGTCCCCTTTGAAATCATCCTTGTACTGGACCATGTTGGAAACCCAAGTATGGCCTATTTTCTTCCCGCTTGTCTCTTTACCCTTATAGGAGCATAAGGATAAATGCCTCGCAACCCGATCAGTACCAAATGAGTAGTCTCTTTTGTCCTGATGATAAACTCACTACTAGGAAACCATTCAAACATCTAATGTACCTGATCGTCTGTCAGATTGCTGAAGAAACGCACCCAACTTACAACACTTCCAAGCTGTGCAAACCTGTTTGGGATAAATGTAATTTTCTTTTGTGGTGGTAGGCTATGTAGTCATTCAACGTCCGTCGGAGAAGCTCTTGTCGATGTTCTCCCCTATGAAAGTGTTACAATAGCCAGACTTGGAGTAACAAATTACAACCTTCAAAGTGTCTGAATCCCTACTTGCACCGATCTAGAGTCAGTACATTTCAGCTTAGATCATGGGTATGATGGTATAGGTTTGCCCCTCGATGCCTTCCATCAAAGTCCTGGCGCTATGGCTAAGCGAGTAGGGATCCTCCCCCTTTCATTGGAAATATCAATAACCCCAAGAAGAAGATGATGAACACATAAACCCGGCAGTGCATCCAACCTATGGAAGTAATGGTGAGTTCCCCATAATGAAGACGATACGACTTACTATGTCCATAACGCTCGTAAAGAAGCCCAAAAAGGATGTATTATTTCTTTAAGTAGAGCATTTCATAATTTTTCTTAAAGCCCAATATCTTTAGAAAATCACGAGGGGAGCGATTCTCTGGTATTAGTAATCTCGGACTATCCCATGGAAACTTCGCAAAGCCTCCTATTTATTCTAGGAAATGAGTCATTTCTATATCACCAAATCAGAAGATAACTCTTTTCTCATCCCAGAACATGGTAGCAGCCTCAATCAATGCCCCATTTGGATTGATATTAAGCAAGGATGGAAAGTCACCAAGTAATCTTCTCACATGATTCTTGCCTCAAGGTGCAAGGTCTTTCCACCATTCAAGTAGCAAAGGTGGTATATTTTGGACCATGGCAAACCTGGGGACTTTGTGCTTCATTTTCTGCAAACAAATAAAGGTTAGCCCTTTCCCCTCCAGATTCGACCACTTACACAATAATGATCAACACATTGGCACATTTTCTCCAAGTAATGCACATAACATGATGGTGTCCATTGGGATTGTAGGAAACCTGTCGGACTTTGGACAAGGCTTATCTTAATGGGCTATTATGTTAATAACGTTCTAACCCGTACTAGGTTTAACATGATACATGTACATTTCATATTGGAGTAAGGTTTCTAGAATGGTCTAGATCGGTACTCTTAAGTGGACAAATTGAGAGGGAAAGGCATGGGACCGTTGATTGCACCGTTGATCGACTAGTCTACCGTAACTAAGCATTTTTGATTTAAAAAGGGTAAATTTTGGAAGATCATAGAAAATTATCAAGCGCCGCTATGTTGATAATTTTCACGAGTGGAGTATGATGTGGAGCATGCTTTTTGCATAAATAATAACACGCTGCCAAGTAGTTGCATGATAAAATATGTGAAAACGGTAAATACAATTGCAAAGTAAACATTGGAAAGAATAAGGAAGAAAGACAAATGAAGAAGTCAGTTTAGTTCATGGAATATATGCGGGGGAATATAATTAAGAAGGTTAGGAATTAGGCATAGCAATTTTGACAAGATGAAAAAAGGTCATAGCATATAAAGGTAAATAGGAGAGGGATATGCACGTCACAACAAATAAAAGTGGGTAGGGTTAGGGATGTGCATATCATAGCACATTTAAACCAATAAAGGTGAGTAAGGGAAATGATGTGTATATCATAGAAAATTTAACAAATAAAGGTGGGTAGGGGAAGGGATGTGCATGTAACAAAGAAAGCAATCAACGTAAACCAAGTTCATTATGGTATGAGCCTAAATGTATGTGATGACCCAAGGGGTCATTTTATGAATTTTGACTCCGTTCTAGGTTTATTAGCCATAAAAAGATTAATTTTAACTACCTCGATTTGCGTGCGCAATACGAGCATGAACCGAAAAGCTTTTATGTAAAAATATAAGAAATAATAATTTTTAGAATTAAAAATTTGGTTTTTGTTGACTTGAGTCAACATTTTGAGTAAATTGACTCAGATATGTGTTTCGATGATCCCGGGAGGTCCGCAGTAAAATATGGGACTTGGGCTTATGCCCGAAATTGAATTCCAAGGTCCCAAGCCTTAGAAATCAATTTTGGAAGAAATTATTTTGCTGAATTATTAATGAAATAAAGAAATAAATTAACGTTTGAAACCGTTGGTATCAAGCCCGTATATTGGTTCCGGAGCTCGATACAGGTCTGTTATGATATTTAAGCCTTGTCTGCGAAATTTGGTGAGAATCGTAATTTATTTGACGTGATTCGGACGTCCGGTTGATAAATAGTGAACTTTAAGTAAACTTGAGAAAAATAATGAGTTTTGAGGTTTAATTCATAGTTTTACATATTATTTTCATGATTTGATCGCACGAGCATGCCCGTATGATGCTTTTAGACTTGTGTGCATGTTTGGTGTATAGCCTCGAGGGCTCGGGTGAGTTTCAAATAGGTTTGGGTTGTGTTGCGCTCGTTCTTTCTTATGCTTCGACGTCGTTTCTTCAAGCATAAATGATATCATATTGAACAAATGAGCTCCGATTTCTGTTTTGAATGAAGTAGTCGATCCGTATCGTAATTACGGACCCGTAGCAAAAAGAATCATCGAATATGGACATCGTATGAGGATTTTATGATCATTTTACTAAGGTTGCCAGATTTTTAAGGTTAATTACGCAATTGCTACTGACGGCGTATTAAAAATTTTGCACTATTTGCAAATATTAAAACCTACATATCTCCTTCATTATAAGGTCAAATTGAGTAATTCAAAAGCCTAACTTGACTAGAATTTCACAAGGAATACATTAGAGACATAAAACTCTAGTTTCTGGATCGTTAGGCACAAGAAACGAGGCAGGATAACTGGCAGAAAATATATATAAAACAGGCAGACTTCTTCTTCTTCTTCTTCTTCAAATTTCGAACCCCATAGAACTAGGAACGAATTTCTTCACCAAATATCATCCCCAAGACATATGTAATTAATTCTAAACATTATCTTTCAATTACTCATTGTTTTCATCACTTTTAAATCAAAAACTAAGAATTTTTATGGTAAAAATTGAGGATTTGGATTCAATTAGGAAATTTTATAAAAATCGAATCATTACCTCGAATTGAGGTCGAATTTCGAAACTAATTGTATATTTGGGTTCGTGGGATAATGGGTAAATGTAATTTGGTCCAAACCCCGAGTTTGGACCAAGCAGGTCCGGGGTCGGGTTTTCACTTTTTTTGAGAAAACTTAGGAAAAATTGTAATTTTCAATAAAGTTTGTTCCTTTAGCTTTAACTAATGATATTGAGTTAATTATGATTAGATTCGAGCAAGTTAGAGCAAGACTCTAAAGGAAAAGATGTAATTGAGCAGTGAGTGACCTGCGAAATTGAGGTAAGTGTTTGGTCTAACCTTGACCTGAGGGAATAGGAATCCCCAAGTTATTTGTTATGTGAATTAGCATGTGTGTGGTGTATATGTGACATGACGAGTATCTATGCACCACCAAATTGTATGTTAAACATGATCCCTTCCCCGTTTCCAATTTTATTGACTCCTGTCTTAATTGCTCTATGTTCATTGTTGTACTATGACGACTAGGCCTTATTACATTGCTGTTAAATATTATTTGGATATTTTGGAAGATGTATTGGTTGCGTAATTGGTTCCCTTGTGGTACAGAAAGGTTGAGCAGTTTCGCACTACTTTGGAAATATATTTATATATTCATGTTGGTTTCATTTTTCATAATATTGAGGAAGTTGTGAGAAATGCAGTTTAACTGTTTCGTGATTGTTGAGGTTCACGTAGTTATTTGGTTTTTATTTGATTATTTCCAATTGTTTTTGTAAGTGTGTTAAAAGTGTTGGTTGTTCTCTTGATTCTATCATGGTACATAAAGACTGAGTTGGGTTGACAGCGTTACGGTGGTTACATATATTCTGGCTAATTTCATTGTGGAATGATATTGGTTAAAGCTTACGATATATACTGTTTTCTGTTTGCAATTTTTGAAATGAAAGGGTTGTGAAAGGCTTGGCCTGAACTGTGAAAGTATTGATGAATAAACAAAAATTGATTGTGATAAGAGGGCTGTGATAAGGGGGATAATTGATAGTGATAAGGGTGGATAAATGATTGTGATAAGCGTGGACAGGTGGGATCGGGTTGCACTCCTCAACAAGACAGTGATAAGGGAGTATAATTAAGTTTTACTGATTTTATTATAAAAGTTGGAAATTTATTGTTTTACTCTACGATTGTTTTCTCATATTCTGCACATACAGTTATTTTAAGGTAAAGTTTGGAAATTCGGAAACCTGTGTGAGATCTTGGTGATAGTTAAGGCCTGGAATAGGCGACTGAGTTATTATATTTATTGTTTCAGTTATATTTTTCTTGTTCATGTATAATTATTTTATTGCGTTATTGTATATGTTATTGTCACAGGTTATATGTTGTTAATGCCCCGTCGTAGCCTCAACACTACTTTGTCGAGGTTATGCTCGGCACTTACTCAGTACATGGGGTCGGTTGTACTGATACTACACTCTACACTCTTTTGTGCAGATCCAGGTACCGGCCAAAAGTAGAGATATTTAGAGCTGCTACCTATTTCTTTTCCGGAGACACGAGGTATATCTGCCGGCGTTCGCAGATCCCGAGAGTCTTCTCTATAATATTGAGACTACTGTTTTATTTGATTCAGAACAGTTACACATTATTTCTTTCAGCCCATTATTTGTAGTATTCTTTAGTAGTTCGTGAATTGTGACACTAGACTCTGGGGTAGTTTTAGAGTTACTTATATAATTAGTTCGTGGCTCGGTCTATTTAAGTGTTTATTATTTTATGTTTGGAATTATTCAGGGAAAGTCAATAGCTTAAGTTTATTTTTTTAATTGTTTATTATGTTTAAATGGATCATCAAAGGAAAATAGCTAATCAAACTCTAACATTGGCTTGCCTAGAAAGTGTAGTGTTAGGCGCCATCACGATCCCTAAGGTTGGGAATTTGGGTCGTGACAAGTTGGTATCAGAGCACTAGGTTTCTTAGGTCTCACAATTCACGAACAAACTTGGTAGAGTCTGAAGGATCGGTACGGAGACGTCTGTACTTATCTATCAGAGGCTATGAATTTAGGAACAATTTCATTTCTATTCTACTCTATCGTGCGAATTTATTCTACCATTGATGATTGAACTTGTCTATTCTGTTCCTCTCACAAATCTCGACAACACGCAAAGCGTCTACAACCAGACTAGAGGTGAAGCCCCAATGACATCTATGATTAGGGGAAGAGACAGAAGCGGAGCTCGGTCTAAAGCTCGAACATCAGCACCTATTGTACAGTCTCAAATGGATCTAGACGCGGAGGTTCTAGCTCAGTCGGTACAGGTTGGACTAGTCCATATCCCAGAAGGATTTATAACTACTCCAGTATTGCATAACAAGAGACTAGTTGAAAGCAATGCGGTTGATTTTGTTGTGTTTTAGATGACGGATTCCACTAAGAAGTGGTGGGAAGATTATGTAATTACTAGACCATTTGTGGGTCTGACAGAAGATGCGGACATATTGAGAGATCACACGGTGAATCATGTAGGGGTTCAACGGACCTTGACATCTGGTTGATTTATATGAGCTGTGGATTTTAACATTGTGTATTACCAGACATTGTGATCTATGACTTCGTGTCAAGTGGGGAAGTCCATCGTCAAAGAATAGATTGCGGGGTCATGTGTTATATCGGTTTTGGATTGCAATGTATAAGGCCTGAGATTTTGCAAGAGATAAAGCTGGGAATTGCGGTATGTAAGTCTCCTTAATAACCCTATACCTCAGTACCAAAGGACTTATTCAAACAACTTCAAATCTACAGAAGTTCTACTCGGCGTGGAAGTCACGGTTGGGGATTGTGGGATGCTCCAGAGGGAGTACAGTGGTTGACAAGCTTCTATACTCTATGGTTCGTGCCAAGAATTATCTGTGTAGAGCTTTACTTTTGTGATCATTGTGTGTCAATAGAGATAAGAGTTACCCCAAAAGAATAATGAAAAGTATATGAATAGAAGGAGCAGCTCAGCAGTGTTGAGTTAGCATAGTAAAAGAAGAAATTGGCCGCCGGTGTTTGTGACAAGCCTACGAAGAGGGTGACCATCCAATGCAACATCAATTACTTGACTCAGTTCTCATAAATGCTTTTGAAAGAGTTTGTTTCTCGAACTTTCCATTTTGTGTGGCGCATAAGGTTTGAATGGTTGCATCAGGTCATATGACGATGTCAGAATATGCCATCAGGTTCGATAAGTTAGCCCGTCATAATCCTACTTCGATTCAGATAGCCACAGAGCAAGTCCATAGACTCATTAAAGGGCTCAATTACGATTGTGAAATATTGTGCGACTCAGGGCAAGTTGATACTTTATTTCGACTAGTGGTAGAAACTGTCCTAGACATGGGAGAGTCATATTTCATCAGTGCACTCCGGCTACGTGCCCAATGGCAGTTACAAATCAACTACATGACCAGCTAGGGAAAAAGGGGTTGGAATGTCGAAGGTGGAGTTCATATTTATAGAGGTGGAGACCCAGCCTATTGATATATTTTCTATGGTATGGCTGGGATCGTTACATTAAATGGTGTTACTGCAAGAACAATCTCTAATTATTATAAAGTGATGATTTCCTGAACTTGATACGGTTATGTGTATCTAATAAAATTCTTCTAATATGCTCCACTCATGGGTGAGCTTCGTAACTCTGAAATCTACTTGTGTGAACACTAGTATTGAGAAATTCTATGGCGATAGATATGTCTATCATTACGTGTTGTAATTTTGTTTAACGAAAAATATTTAAAGGAAGAAAAGGAAAGGTTTCGAGTTGCACGATATGCATATTACTTGTGATTCAGAATTGAGGGCGAGATCCTCGTATTTTAATATGATTTTATATGTTTAGATCGGGCTACGGGCCGCGGTGGAAGTTATGTAAGGACGCTATCCTTTTGATGAAAATCCTTATGTTTAAATTCTTCATTGTGAAATTAAAATCTTACTACAGTACTAACAGGGAGTCATGCATGTTAGGGTTATTCGAAAATTTATGTATAATAATAATAAATAATAATAATAATAATTGAATAAATAATAAATAAATAATGAATTAACTAATTAATTATCTATCTGTGCAAAATTTGCCAAATTCGTGCTATAATTATTGAGCTTTAACCTACAAGATAGGTGCTCGCCCGTGCTCGCCCATGTGACGTTAAATGAGAAACATTAATTTGGGTATATAATTACGAAGTCTTCAAGCATCATATCTCGTTATCAGTATTGTGAAGGTTTGAAAGGAGATTTTCTCTGTTGACGTGAAGCTATTTGATAATTCTGAAATTTGCTATGAGCAACTATTAAGAAAATTGAGGCAGTCAAGAACTGGCCTAGACCCACTACAGCTACGAAGATTAGGAGTTTCTTGGGTTTGGTGGGTTACTACCGCCGTTTTGTGGAGGGGTTCTCATCCATAGAAGCCCCAATGACTAAATTGACTGAGATAGGTTCCCCATTTAAATGGTCAGATGAGTGCGAGGCGAGCTTTCAAAAGCTCAAGACAGCCTTGACTTCAGCACCGGTGTTGGTGCTACTATCAGGTTCAGGTACTTTCACGGTGTATTGTGACGCTTCTCGAGTTGGACTTGGAGCAGTATTGATGCAGGATGGCAGAGTGATTGCATATGCGTCTCGACAGCTGAAGGTCCATGAGAAGAATTACCCTGTTCATGACTTAGAGTTGGCATCCATTGTTCATGCATTGAAAATTTGGAGGCACTATCTTTATGGCATGCCGTGTGAGGTTTTTACTGACCCTCGCAGTCTCCAATACTTATTCAAGCAGAAAGATCTAAATTTGAGGCAGCGGAGATGGTTAGAGTTACTGAAAGGATGTCACTATTTTGTATCATCCAGGGAAGGCCAATGTGGTGGTTGATGCATTGAGTAGGAAGGCAGCGAGTATGGGCATCCTGGCGTTCATTCCAGTCAGTGAGAGATCATTAGCTTCAAACATTCAAACCTTGGCTAATCAGTTCGTGAGGTTGGATATTTTTTCCAACAGTGTTCTAGCTTGTACAGTCGCTCGGTCTTCTCTAATTGAGCGTATCCGGGAGCGGCAGGATGACGACCCACATTTGGCAGTCCTTAGAGACATAGTTTGGCACGGTGGTGCCAAGTAGGTTACAGTTGGTGATGATAGTGTTTTGAGGATGCAGGGTCATTTATGTGTGCCTAATGTTGATGGCCTGCATGAGTTGATCCTTGAGGAGGCTCACAGTTCTAAGTATTCGATTCACCCAGGTGCAACTAAAATGTACCAAGATTTGAGGCAGCATTATTGGTGGAGAAGGATGAAAAAAGACATTGTTGTGTATGTGGCTCGTTGCTTAAATTGTCAGCAAGTAAAGTATGAGCATAAGAGACCTGGTGGTCTGCTTCAGCAGATAGAGATTCCCGAATGGAAGTGGGAGTGTATCACTATGGACTTCGTTGTTGGGCTCCCACGGACTTAGAGGAAGTTCGACGCGGTTTGGGTTATTTTGGATAAGCTGACTAAATCAGCCCATTTCATTCATGTGGCAAGTACTTATACTTCGGAGCGGTTGGCAGAGATATATATTCAAGAGATTGTTCGCCTTCACGGTGTACCCGTGTCTATCATTTCTAATCGAGGTACGCAGTTTACCTCGCACTTTTGGAGGGCAGTTCAGCGTGAGTTGGGTACCCGAGTTTAGTTGAGCACAACATTCCATCCTCAGATAGACGGGCAGTCCGAGCATACTATTTAGATTTTATAGGATATGCTTCGCGCTTGTGTTATTGACTTTTGAGGTTCTTGGGATTAGTTCTTGTCGTTAGCGGAGTTTTCTATAATAATAGTTATCAGTCGAGCATTCAGATGGCTCCTGACGAGGCATTATATGGTAGGCGGTGTAGATCGCCAGTTGGATGGTTTGTGTAACGACCCGACCGGCCATTTTGCGCTATCGGACCCCGTTCCCCTAAATGAAACTTCCCATAGTGGCTTATTGTGACTTATGCCTTGCGAGGTCGGGTGGTTCGGGATTCGGAAGTGTTTAGAGCAGTATAGGAACACTTAGTTCCTTAAGGTTGGCCTCTTTGGCCAAGTTTGACTTCGGGCAACATTTTGAGCAAACGACCCCGGAATCGAGTTCTGACAGTTCTGGTAGCTTCGTATGATGATTTCTGACTTGGGCATATGTTCGGAATGGGTTTTGGATGACCCAGGGGTGTTTCGGCGCCCAATATCGAAATAAGAGTTTCCTTAAGTTTGAAATTTGGTTTGGAATGTGTTTTTGTGTTATCGAGGTTCGAACGAAATTATGAGACCGGGAATAGTTTCGTTATATCATTTATGACTTGCCTGCAAAATTTGGTGTCATTCCTAAAAGTATAGGTCAGTACGACGCATTGATATCGAATTCAAGAACTTGAAGTTCTTAAGTTTTGATTCTAGGGGTTTTGAGGTGTGATTTTTGAGTTTTAGCGTTGTTTTGAGTTTTCCGAAGGCTCGAGCAAGTATGTATTGTGATTTGGGACTTGTTGGTATATTTGGAAGGGGGCTCGGGTGGGCCCAGGTGCCTCTCAGACTCCAAACGAGGCCAAAAACCAGCTGAAAAAGCTGTTGGAGCACCTGTTCTGGTGTGACCGCAGGTGCGGTTGCCTAGTCGCATGTGCGGGACTGCTCCTGCGGTCCCATCCTCGCAGGTGCGACCCCTGTAATGACCCCGTCTGTCGTTACAAAAAACCTGCATTATAACTGTTGTTATTGACTTATTATAGATTGGTTATTCTGTTATTAATATGTTAGAGTCGATAGGCTTGGAATCGGAATGGTTAAATGGGAATTCAGGCACTTAGTCCTTAAGAATAGCCTTAAAATGGGAAAAGTCAACTGAGAGTTGACTTATTGGTAAACGACCTCAGAATGCAAATTTTATGGCTCAGATAGCTTCGTTAGGTGATTTGGACCTAGGAGTATGTTCAGAATAATTTTGTGATGTCAGGTGTAGAATTAGGCTTGAATTGGCGAAAGTTAGTTTTTGGCGATTCCGGTCGGCAGTGGAAAATAAGCTATCGGGGTCGGAATGGGATTCCGACAGTTGGAACAGGTTTGTAATGTTATTTTGGACTTGTCTGCAAAATATCAGGTCGATCATAGTTATTTTGAATAGTTTCAGCATCGTTGGTGGATTTTAGAAATATCCAAGTTCTTAGGCTTGAATTCGATGTAAATTTGGTGTTTTGATGTTAGTTTTGTGTTTTGAGAGTGCAACTAAGTTAGAATGATCGTATGCGAGGTGTTGGTATGTTTGGTTGGGGTCCCGAGAGGCTCGGGATTTATTTCGGGTAATTAACGGGCATTTTTGGACATAGGGCAATTGCTGGTTTTCTGGTGTCAGTGCAGCAGATATTCACTCTCTGCGATCGCGTGAAGAGAGCCGCGATCGCATAGAGAATTTTGAGAGGGGCCAGAATTTACACTCTGCGATCTCATAGGTGTGCCTGCGATAGCAGAGGTCGAGCAGGTAACCCAGTGCGGTCGCGTGAGGAAGAGTGCGATCGCAGAGGTCGAGCTGGTAACCCAGTGCGGTCGCGTGAGGAAGAGTGCGATCGCGTAGGGTTGTTATAGGCGCGTGGGGCCGTTGGTCAAAAGCACTTTGCGATCGCGTGCCTGGGGCTGCGATCGCGGAGGTCGAAGTGAGGATACTATGCGATCGCAAGGGAAAAGCTGCGATAGCGGAGAACAATTAACTGGGTAGTATTTAAATATTTCCTCCGCGACCTAAACCCTTTTTTACACCATTGTTGAGCGGAGGAGAGCTTTTTGGGCGATTTTTGAAGGAGCAAATCATTGGGTATCATAGAGGTAAGTAATTTGATTATTAAAACTCATTTATGGGTGATTAAAGACCATAATCTCAGCCTTTAATTCATGAAAAACAGTAGAAAAATAGGATTTTGGGGCATGGGATTATGAGACCTTCAAGGGTCGATTTGAGGGGTCAAACGAACTCCGATTTTGGTGTTCTTTATATGTAAGGAATCGTGAGAAGATGAAGAAAACTTTTCTGTAAAAATTTCTGAGGTTCGGAACGCGGGCCCGGGGGTCGGGTTTTGACCGAAATCGGATTTTGAGCTAAATTCGATATTTTTCAATTGGAATTTATTCCTTAAGCACATATTGATGATAAAAATCTGAACTTGGTAGATTTGGAGCCTTCGGAGGTTGATTCGAGAGGCAAGCGCATTGCGGAATAGTTTTCGGGCTAGTTTTGAGGTAAGTAATGTCTTTAAATCCTGTCCTGAGGGTATGAAACCCCGGACTATGCACCCTTTCACGGGTTTTGAAATGAAAAGGTGGAAACTTTGGAAACATCTTTCCTACTTAGGCGACTATTGAGTTGCGAAATCGATTTTTAAGCCTTTGCTTAATTAGTATGTATACATTATGATATGTTTTGGGCTGTAAGCCGTGTTTGGGGCCTAGTGCCGACTTGTTTACCCTTCGAGGGTTATGTTTTACTATTTTCCTCATTGATACGTGATGATTTTTCACTCAGTCTTTTTTTGAAATTGTTTTGACACTTATAGTATTTTGATACTACTTCTTGAAAATGAAACACTGTTTTGGGTCGAGAAATCAGTATATTATGGCCTGAAGGCCAAATTGAGAGTGTCTGACTGAGTGAGGCTGCTGGCCTATATTGTGAGTTTGATATGATATGAGTGAGGCTGTTGTCCTATATTGTGAGGATGATATGATATGAGTGAGGCTGCGGGCCAATATTGTGTGTGATTTATGCCATGTTGTGGCTTATTATAGCGCTTGGGTTGTAGGAGCCCCTCCGGAGTCTGTAACACACCCCCAGTGAGCGCCGGTACCAATTGAGTGATGCCCACGGGGCTTATGATGAGTGATTGTGAGGTTTTTTGATGGGCAGAGTGATTGTGAGGTGCCTGATGGGCAGAGTGATTGTGAGGTTGCCTATTGTTATTCCGGGTCTTCAAAAGACCCTGGCTCAGATATTGACGGTGTGTTCCAATTTGGCTCAGGCAGTTGCTATGTCTACTACTACCACTACAGCTCAAGCCAGGGGAGGCAATCAGACTCCAGCTGCCTGGACACCCGAGCAGGTTGTACGGGGTATTCAGGCACCAAGAGCAGCTCCAGTTCAGCCGGTTACTCCAGCTCAGGAGTTTGTGGTCGCTGCTATGCTTGAGGATGAGCAGCGTAGGTTGGAAAGGTTCAGCAGACTTAAGCCTCCGACTTTCAGTGGCGCAGAGGGTGAGGATGACCAAGGTTTTCTTGATAAATGCCAGAGGATACTGCGTACTGCATGTATTTTTGAGACCAGCGGGGTCTCGTTTGTTACATTTCAGTTTGCGGGTGCTGCTTTTACTTGGTGGGAGTCATTTGAAAGGCGTAGGCCAGTTGGTTCAGCACCTCTCACCTGGCAGCAGTTCTCCACGATCTTTTTGGAGAAATATGTTCCCCAGTCCCACAGAGAGGAGCAGCGTAGGCAGTTAGAGCAGCTGCGCCAGGGAGAATTATCAATTACCCAGTACGAGATGAGGTTTTTTGAGTTATCCAGACATGCGTCTGAGATTGTCCCTACTGACAGGGAGAGGATTAGGAGGTTTGGAGATGGTCTCTCGTATCATCTTCGGATTTTGATGACCAGAGGGAGGGTGTCTGGAGTTACATTTGAACAGGTTGTTGATATTGCTCGGGATATTGAGTTGGTTCGTAGGCAGGATCGTGAGGAAAGAGAGGTCAAGAGGCCTCGGGGATCAGGAAATTTCAGTGGTGCCCCTTCCAGAGGGCAATTTCAGCCTAACAGAGGTCGTTCATTTAGACCTCCACAGTCAGTTCGCCCAGCATACAGTGGTGTATCGTCGGGGCGGGGTCCTCGCAATGCTCACCAGGGACGTTTATCTTTTAGTGCCCTTCCAGCTGAAAGCTCCGCCCGAGCATCATCTTATCAGGGCTCTTCTATGCATGGTTCGTCTGGTGCTTATCACGGTGGCAGGGGTTTTCGTCAGTTTTCATCTCCGGCTCCAAGTAATTGTGATGAATGTAGAGAGTTCAGACATGAGTGGAGGGAGTGTCCCCGTCGTCCTAATAGTTCAGCTCTGCAGAGGGTCCAGCCCTCGGCTTCAGCCCCTGTTATTTCACCACCTACCCAGGCCGCTGGGGGTGGTGGTCAGGAAGCTAGAGGCCGCCCTAGAGGGGGAGGTCGAGCAGGTGGAGGCCAGCCACGTATTTATGCACTTCCGGCTAGGCCTGATGCAATGGCGTCAGATGCAGTGATTACAGGTACTATTTTAGTTTGTCACGGTGATGCTTTGGCTTTATTTGACCCTGGTTCCACGTACTCTTATGTCTCATCCTATTTTGCTCATTTTCTGGATATGCCACGTGAGTCTCTAGCTACTTCTGTTCAAGTTTCGACTCCGGTGGGTGATACTATTATGGTGGACCGTGTGTATCGGTCGTGTCTTATATCTATTGGGGGTCTGGAGACCCGAGTGGACTTGATGTTACTAAGTATGGTCGATTTCGATGTAATTCTGGGCATGGATTAGTTATCCCCATGTCATGCGATTCTTGATTGTCACGCTAAGACTTTTACTTTAGCTATGCCCGGAGTTCCGAGAGTTGAGTGGAGGGGGTCTATAGAGCACGTGCCTAGTAGAGTGATTTCTTATTTAAAGGCTCAGCGTATGGTTCAGAAAGGGTGTGAATCTTATCTTGCGTTTGTGAGAAATGTTAGTAGTGAGACACCATTTGTTGATACTGTTCCCGTAGTCCATAATTTTCCGGATGTATTTCCTGCAGACCTGCCAGGCATGCCACCTG
>ML254927.1:4163-18706 GCA_005239495.1 Nicotiana undulata
TTTTTACCATATGGGTAGATAGATATTCTTTCCTTAGAGCTCCTTATTAAGAAACTAACACATCTTAGTACACACATGATTTGTTGAAGCCCTCACATTTACTCATAAAAAGCATGATGCAAAATTGAATTCCTATGACTCAACTCTTCCACAACCACATTGCAATCTCTTATCATCCATCTTTCAAGATGTATGCATCGTCGTATTATAAATAAGATAGAATTGAGGAAATTGAGTTCTTACGATTGAGCTTTACCACACGATCTAGAGTAAGAAGAAAGAGTAACAATCTTAAATGCCCTATAGCCTCTTGCTTATAAGTGTGGTGCACAACACACCCATAAACAAGACTCAACTAGACACGGCTCATAGACAACCCCTAGGACAGACCTGCTCTGATACCAAGTTTGTCACGACCCAAACTGGAGGATCATGACTAGCACCCGGGCCATACTTGCCGAGCACCAACGTACATTTTATCTAACCTTCTTATTATCTTTAAGGGATAACGAGATCAATATAAATGGTAGATATGGATCATGAACATACATCACATGGGATGACAAGATTGCTAAGAAACTACATAAAAGGTACGAGCTACAACGCTGCCATGAAAGACTATACAACAAAAATTATCCAACAAGGCATACCAAACTATACATGAGTTGACACCTGTCTATGAGCCTCTAAAGGAGCATAAGTAATGCAACATAGCCGGAACAGGGCCCCGACATACCCATAACATCTATAACAAAAATGCATACCAAGACCACGACAAGTCCGGAGAAGGGATCTTGCCTATAACCGCTGAACTGGAAAGCTTATTGTGGTGGGGGAGCTGTATCTACCTGTCTATCAGGACCTACAACATGACATGCAGCGTCCACAAATAAAAGGACGTCAGTATGAATAAAGTACTGAGTATGTAAGGCAGGAAAGCATAAATAAGAACAATAATGTAAAGAGAGATGTAGAGGATACAACCTGTAGCATTTGAGTGCTTCTAAGAGATAGTAACATGAAATGCCTAATACATATATACACATAATCTTTTTAAAACATCCGCCTCTGTGGGCATCATCATCATCATAGAACATTCGCCTCTGTGGGCGTCATCATCATCATATCATACCCGGCCTCAAAGAGGACTCGGTAAACCCAACTGATCAGTGGTTGCACAATAGGTGCCATACCCGGCCAACTATAGCGCGGCTCGGTAGAGTAAAATAGATACATATATATAATGCATGCAGGACTCATTGGAATCATGTTTTGAACATTTCGGAGTGACGTAAGGTCGATATTCTCCGTACACATCATTAGGGCTAACTCTTCATCGAGAATCTTATAAGAATCAGGAAGTACCAACAACATTGATAACATAAGAAGAAGAGAAGCAACCTCAACATCAATTGTTCCATAAGAAGGGAAAAAATGTAAGTACTGCTAGCTTCTAAGAGTAGAGTATCTTTGGAAGCTCGTTCATTGCATTACGTACAATCGGAGTCATGCAAAAGAAGGAAAGGGATAGCCTCATATACCTTGTATATACTGCCCCAACCTCAAGCTACCCAAATGTCACAACTCTTTAATCTACAATAAGAGAAACGACACTATCGTTATCGTTTAAGCGTCATAACTATAATGTATCGACCACAACCTATTTTACGATGAAACGGACAGCACNAATAAGAGAAACGACACTATCGTTATCGTTTAAGCGTCATAACTATAATGTATCGACCACAACCTATTTTACGATGAAACAGACAGCACCTTCCCTATATATATGACTTCACACAAGTAAAAAACAATCACCAAACAACCCAAACAACATCAATAATAATCATATTGAGCCTCCCAAAATAGTCCACACACAACCTAATCACTTCATACATAAGATGACCACCGTAGTCGTGTCAAACGACTCGGAAATGTTACAACGAACGACCAGCTCACAACCCTACATATATATGGTGTTTCTCCACACCCTTCCTCCTCCAAAACTCCACAAAACAGTATCAAAACACGCAGCCTAACAACAATACAAAACAGTCCGCTACAAGTCAAATAACTCAAACTCACGGCTTCCGATCACTGTCCCGTGAGTTCTAACTATTATGATACACATTTATCAACCTTCCTTGATATTTAAGAACTTAAATACAGATATTAGATGTTTCTTAACTATGAAGTAACTTCCAAAACTTTAACTACAAATAAAAAGGAGAGGAGGTATAATGACACTTACGTTTTAGGGATTGTTTTGATGTTATTGCTTCTCGATTTCATGCACGGAATGATAATATTCTTTGAAACCCTAGAACATAGCTTGAGGTTATGTTTATGGATGTTCTCTGGTCGTTTTATGCTGCAATATGAAGAGAAAGCCGACCTAAGACACATATATATCAATTTTGGAAAAAGTCAAAGAGGTGCTAGCTTGGCACCCTAGGATTGGTCCATCTTCCGACGCTTATATATTTTTATCCCGATGTCGTATTAATGAACGGTTAAGAGAGTTGGAAACTACATTCCAAGTCATTCAATTTGGTATATAATATGTCCCAATATGGCCTCATATAACACATGAAATCTATTTCTCAAAAAGCTCTAGTGATCCACCTACTTGTCATATATGATGTCTGCGCAGTCTCGCGAAACTGAAAATATCTCTCTACTCCTATGTCGTATCGATGAACGATTTAATGAATTGGAAACTAGACTTGTAGATATTCAATTTGGTAGGTAGATAATTCCCTAATTATAAGTATATTGGGATAAAAGTGCAGCTACATTCGACCTAAGTTTCAACAAATTTATGAATGTAACTTGTGAAGACCTATTCCAACTTCTGTTCCAAAACTTGCTTGACTTCAAAACGTAGCACACGACTATCATATGAAAAAAATTAACTCATAGCATAACCTCCTTATAATTTAACTAACCATAGTCTCACCCTAAAGTACATGTTATAACATTCCAAACTCGTCGACTTTTGACGAAACTTATTCTCTTCAGTTGGTTTAGCTTCTAAGCTTTCCAAACCTCTTGGTACTCGTTATTCATGATCTTAAATATTTGTAACCTCAAATGTAACATGATTAACTTACTTTATATTCGGAGAGCTTGTCCAAGACTTTCGGGTAATCAAATTCAATATCAAGGTTCTCGTGCCATAGTTCCGGCACTAATGACAGCCCCACCAATCAAGCCAGCCAGGGGTAGGGGTCAAGTAGCCAGAGGTAGGGGACAGATTATTAGAGGTGGAGCTCAGGCCGCTAGGGGTGGAGGCCAGCCCGCTAGAGGTAGAGGTCCACCTATCCGAGGTCCTCCTAGAGACATAGTTCAGGGTAGTGGAGCCCAACCCCGACTGTATGCATTTCCAGCTAGACCTGAGGCAGAGTCCTCCGATGCTGTTATTACAGGTACCATTCTGTTTGTAATAGAGATTATTCAGTCTTGTTTGATCCGGGGTCTACTTATTCTTATGTATCATATTATTTTGCCTCGTATTTGGTTATGCCCCACGATTACCTTAGTGTCCCTATTTTTGTGTCAACGCCCGTGAGTGATGCTATTGTGGTAGATCGTGTATATCGTTCGTGTGTAGTAATCATTGAGGGTCTTGAAACTAGTGTAGATCTTTTGCTTCTAGACATGGTCGATTTTGATGTTATATTGGGTGTGGATTGGTTGTCACCTTATTATGTCATTTTGGACTATCACGCCAAGACAGTTACATTAGCTTTGCCGGGATTGCCTCGATTGGAGTGGAAAAGGACTCCTAGTCATTCTCCCAACAAAGTGATTTCTTATGCCAAGGCTCGTCGCATGGTTGAGAAGGGATGTTTGGCTTATTTGGCTCATATTCGTGATTTGTATGCTGAAGTTTCTTCGATAGATTCGGTGCCTATTGTTCGCAAATTTCCCGAGGTGTTTCTTGCAGACCTGCCGGGGATGCCACCCGACAGGGATATTGATTTTTTCATTGATGTGGCTCCGGGCACTCAGCCCATTTCTATTCCCCCATACCGAATGGCCCCACCAGAATTGAAAGAGCAGTTGCAAGACTTGCTCGATAAGGGCTTCATTAGACCTAGTGTCTCACCCTGGGGTGCACCGATTTTGTTTGTGAAGAAGAAGAAGAATGGATCGATAAGGATGTGTATAGACTACCGACAGTTGAGTAAAGTCACTGTCAAGAATAAATATCCATTGCCGAGAATTGATGATTTATTTGATCAGCTTTCGGGTGTCAGGGTGTTTTCAAAAATTGATCTGAGATTGGGCTACCATCAATTGAAGATTAGGGAGTCCGATGTTCCTAAGACAGCCTTTCGGATGAGGTATGGGCACTACGAATTTCTGGTGATGTCTTTTGGTTTGACTAATGCCCTACCAGCCTTTATGGACTTGACGAATCGGGTTTTCAAGCCTCATCTGGATTCTTTCGTAATTGTGTTCATTGACGATATCCTGATATACTCCCGCAGCCGGGAGGAGCATGAGCATCACCTCCATATATCGCTCCAGACTTTGAGGGATAATCAGTTGTATGCAAAGTTTTCAAAGTGTGAGTTATGGTTGGATTCAGTAGCTTTCTTGAGTCATATTGTATCAGCAGAGGGTATTTAGGTAGATCCTAAGAAGATTGAGGCAGTCAAGAACTGTCCTAGACCCACTTCAGCCACGGAAATCAGGAGCTTCTTAGGTTTGGAGGGTTACTACCGTCGTTTTGTGGAGGGGTTTTCATCTATAGCAGCCTCAATGACTAAATTGACTCAGAAAGGTGCCCCGTTTAAATGATCGGACGAGTGTGAGGTGAGCTTTTAGAAGCTTAAGACATACTTGACTTCAGCACCGGTGTTGGTGTTACCATCAGGTTCGGGATCTTTCACGGTATATTGTGATGCTTCCCGTGTTGGGCTTGGAGCAGTATTGGTGCAGGATAGCAGGGTGATTGCATATGCGTCCCGACAATTGAAAGTTCATGAGAAGAATTATCCTGTCCATGACTTAGAGTTGGCAGCCATTGTTCATGCATAAAGATTTGGAGGCACAATCTCTATGGTGTGCCGTGTGAGGTTTTCACAGATCATCGCAGTCTCCAGTACCTGTTCAAGCAAAAGGATCTTAATTTGACACAAAGGAGATGGTTAGAGTTATTGAAGGATTATGACGTCACTATATTGTATCATCCGGGGAAGGCCAATGTGGTGGCCGATGCATTGAGTAGGAAGGCAGTGAGTATGGGCACCCTTGCATTTATTCCAGTCGGTGAAAGACCGTTAGCTTCAGATATTCAGACTTTGGCTAATCAGTTCGTGAGGTTGGATATTTCTCCCAGCAGTGTTTTAGCTCGTACAGTCGCTCGGTCTTCTCTATTTGAGCGTATCAGAGATCGGCAGGATGACGACCCGCATTTGATGGTCCTGAGGGACACAGTTCGGCACGGTGGTGCCAATAAGGTTACAGTTGGTGATGACGGTGTTTTAAGGATGCAGAGTCGTATATGTGTGCCTAATATTGATGGCCTTCGTGAGTTGATACTTGAGGAGGCTCACAGTTCTAAGTATTCTATTCACCCGGGCGCTGCCAAGATGTACCAAGACCTGCGGCAACATTACTGGTGGCAAAGGATGAAAAGGGACATTGTTGCTTATGTGGCTCGTTGTTTGAATTGTCAACAAGTGAAGTATGAGCATCAGAGACCCGGTGGTTTGCTTCAACAGATAGAGATTCATGAGTGGAAGTCGAAGCGTATCACTATGGACTTCGTTGTTGGACTCCCACGGACTTAGAGGATGTTCGACACCATTTGGGTTATTGTGGATAGGCTGACTAAATCAGCCCACTACATTCCGGAAGCAAGTACTTATACCTCGGAGCGATTGGAAGAGATTTATATTCGGGAAATTGTTCGCCTTCACGGTGTTCCCGTGTATATCATTTCTAATCGAGGTACGATATTTACCTTGCACTTTTGGAAGGCAGTTCAGCGTGAGTTGGGCACACGGGTTGAGTTGAGCACAACATTTCATCCTCAGACGGACGGGCAGTTTGAACGTACTATTCAGATCTTGGAGGATATGCTCCGCGCTCGGTTATTGATTTTGGAGGTTCTTGGGATCAGTTCTTGCCATTAGCGGAGTTTGCCTACAATTGTCACGACCCAGAATCCTAATCCAGGTCGTGATGGCGCCCAACGAGGGGGTTAGGCAAGCCAATATGAATTACACTAAGTGTTACCCTTGCCATTTGATTAAACAAGTCACTAGTTACCAATTTTAAACAGTTAAACATGATGATAGCCGGATACGAAAATAAAAACATATCACTAAGTGGCCAAAATAAAGCATACGAATGCCTAAACAACCCAAAACCCAAAATATACACTACGCGTGTGCCAGGAACTAGTGTCACGAGTGTCATGGGCATACCAGCGGAATATACAAAGGAAAGTAATATATATACAAATCCACAGTGTGGATGAAATAGACGGGGAAAATAACAAAAGTAAGTGAAAACTCCATGGTGCTGCTGNCAGGAAACAAGCAACAAGTATACATCAAGAGCAGAAATCCAAACAACTACTGAACTAAACAATAAAGTACTTTCGAGGGTAAGACCACCGAACGAAATAATAATCACAAATTCTTAGATCCGTCGTGGCGTACGACCCGCTCCCATAAGGTACCTTCTAAACTCGCAGTGGCGTACGTCCCGATCCCATGTGTATCACCAATACCTTTCAACTCTGCCGTGGCGTACGACCCGATCCCATAAGAATCAAAAATACTTTTCAACCCCGCCGTGGCGTACGGCCCGATCCCATATATATCACAAATACTTTTCAACTCTGCCGTGGCATACGGCCCGATCCCATATGTATATCACAAATACTTACTTCCATAACAATTTCCTTTCCTTTCAACAACTATCCATAAATCCTCAGAGGAACAATACTATACAAAACATATTCTCATAGTACATATGGCGTCACAATGAATCATATAGAGCATTTCAAGGAAGCATATAAGGTATTACGAGGAAGCATATAAGGCATATAAGGCATTACGAGGAAGCATATAAAGCATGATGTGGGCCTAACTACCCGGACATAACAATGATAGTCGCTACGTACGGACTCTCGTCACTTGGCGCGTACGTAGACCCCAAACAATTTACACGTAGCATATACATCACCTATGGGGACAATTCCCTCTTACAAGGTTAGAAAGGAGACTCACCTCGTGTCGAATCTACTCCTCGGACCACAATTTTGCCCGAAACTCCAAACGCTACACCTGAGGACTCGCAACTAGCCAAAAAGGTATACAATTATATCAATGCATGCACAATGCGGGTAGTAATCTTAGCTATTCAATAAAATCACTATTCTCGAAGAATTCCCAAATTCCAACCCCGGTCCCGCATGATCAAATTCAAAAATTCTCGAAAGGATCGCTCACCCATAGCCTAAGGATCATTAAGATGTGATTTCTACTTGAATTCATGGCCTAAAATGGAAAAATCACTAAATCCTCGAGAACCCTAAAATTACTACCTAATTCTATGATTTTAGATAATTTAACTAGGAATTAATGTTTGAAACTAATGCTATATAGGGAATTTACTTACCTCAAGTACTAGGTTGAAGGCCCTCTTGGAAGCTCCCAAATAACACAAGGAAGAAGATGGAAAATGGAAGAAATGACTCAATCCCGTGTTTAAATGAAATTTCACTGCCTGGCCTACAGGGATTCCGCACCTGCGGAATTGGGCAAGAGGGGTTGGGGTCGCACCTGCGGAGCTAGAGACCGCACCTCCGGTTTCGCTCCTGCGGAAGAGGAACCGCACCTGCGGAACCTTAGCACCTGCGTGGCTCCTGCGTTCACATCAGATCAGGTGCACCAGCTGCATCTTCAGCTGGTTTTTGGCCTCGTGTGGTGTCCGGGAGGCACCTGGGCCCACCCGAGCCCCCGTCCAAATATACCAACAAGTCCTAACTAATAATACGGACTCGCTCGAGCCTTCGGAACACCCAAAACAGCGCTAAATCTAATAATCACCCCTCAAAAACCCCTAGGATCAAACTTAAGGATTTCTAAGTTCTTGATTTCTATAATAACGCGCCAGACCGACCTATACTACTCGGAACGACCCCAAAATTTGCAGACAAGTCATGAATGACATAACGGAACTATCCCCGGTCTCAGAATTTCATTCGGACCTCGGGAACAAAAATCACGTTCCAAACCAAATTTCAAATTCTATGAAAATCCTCAAAACTTCATTAACTCTAGATTTTCCCATTTTGATCCGAAACCAGTCAAATCAAGTCCGTTTCTTAACAAATTTCACAGATAACTTAAATAACACATATTGAACCTGTTCCGGGCTCCAAAACCATAATACAGGCCTGGCAGCACAGGTTTCACATCAAGGTTCAATTTCATAAGCCTTTATTATTTTCAGAAGACAATTTTCTTTAAAAATTTATTTCTCGGGCTTGGGTACTCGAAATTTAATTCCGGGCATACGCCCAAGTCCCATATTTTCCTACGGACCTCCCGGGATTGTCAGATCACGGGTCCGGGTCCATTTACCAAAAATGTTGACCAACGTCAACTTTATTCAATTAATTATCATAAATTCAACTCTTTATCAAGTTTTCCATATAAAGGCTTCTCGGCTACGCGCCCGGGATGCACACGCAAATCGAGGTGAGATTAACGGAGGCTTTTGGGGCCTCGGAACACAGTCATAATTAACTTTACATAAGATGACCTTTTGGGTCATCACAATCTCCCCCTCTAAAACAAACGTTCGTCCTCGAACGAACGTAGAAGCGTACCTGAAGTGCCGAATAGCTGTGGATACCTGCTCCGCATGTCCTCCTCGGACTCCCAAGTTGCCTCATCGACTGGTTGGCCCCTCCACTGGACCTGTACAGCAGAAATTCTCTTAGTTCTCAACTGGCGGTCTTGCCTATCAATAATAGCAACTGGCTCCTCCTCGAAGCCCAACTTCTCATCTAACTGAATAGTGCTGAAATCAATCACGTGAGAGAAATCGGCATGATATCTCCGGAGCATGGATACATGGAATACCGGATGAACTCCTGATAAGGCGGGAGGTAAGGCGAGCTCATGAGCAACCTCCCCAACTCGCCTCAACACGTCGGAAGGGCCTATAAACCTGGGGCTTAGCTTGCCCTTCTTCCCAAATCTCATAACGCCCTTCATCGGCGAAACCTTCAACATTACCTTATCTCCCTCCATAAATGCTACCTCACGCGCCCGCTAATCTGCGTAACTCTTCTGTCTGGATTGAGCTGTGCGGAGTCTCTCCTGATAATCTTTACCCTATCCAAGGCATCTCTCACCAGATCTGTGCCATATAACTTGGCCTCGCCGGGCTCAAACCACCCGATAGGAGAACGACATCGCCGACCATATAAAGCCTCGAATGGAGCCATCTCGATGCTGGACTGATAACTGTTATTGTATGCAAACTCCACCAAAGGCAAGAACTGGTCGCACTAACCGCCAAAATCAATCACACAAGCCCTGAGCATATCCTCCAAAATCTGAACTGTATGATCCGACTGACCATCAGTCTGAGGGTGAAATGCTGAGCTGAGATCTATCTGAGTGCCCATCTCACTGTGCAATGCTCTCCAGAAGTGCGAGGTGAACTGAGGACCTCGATCTGATATAATGGACACCGGCACACCGTGCAACCGGACTATCTCCCGAACATAAATCTGGGCCAGCCTCTCCGTAGTATAAGTAGTAGCCACAGGAATGAAATGCGCCGATTTGGTCAATCTATCCACAATGACCCAAACCGCGTCAATCTTCCGCAAAGTCCGAGGCAAACCCAACCACAAAGTCCATGGTGATGCGCTCCCATTTCCACTCAGGAATGGGCATCTGCTGAAACAAGCCTCCTGGCCTCTGGTGCTCGTACTTGACCTGATGACAATTGAGCCACCTAGCCACATACTGCACAATATCCTTCTTCATCCGCCTCCACCAGTAATGCTGCTTCAAATCACGATACATCGTCGTCGCATCCGGATGAACAAAATACCGAGAACTGTGGGCTTCTTCTAAAATTCTCTTCCTCAGGCCATCAATATTAGGAACACATAAACGACCCTGGAGCCTCAATACACCATCCTCGCCCAAAGTAACCTCCTTGGTCCTGCCCTAGACCACCGTATCCCGAAGCTCTACAAGGCATGGATCATCAAACTGTCGAGCCTTAATCTCCCCCAACAATGAAGACTGAGAAACTACATGAGCCAAAACTCGACGAGGCTCCAAAAGGTCCAATATCACAAGGCGATTGGCCAAGGAACGAATGTCCAAGGCTAAAGGTCTCTCCTCCGCTGCAATGTAGGCCAGGCTACCCATACTCGCTACCCTCTTGCTCAAAGCATCTGCTACTACATTTGCCTTGCCCGGGTGATACAAAATAGTGAGATCATAATCTTTTAACAACTCAAGCCATCTCCGCTGCCTCAAATTAAGGTCCCTCTGCTTAAACAAATGCTACAGACTGCGGTGGTCTGTATAAACCTCACAAGACATACCATACAAGTAGTGCCGCCAAATCTTCAAAGCATGAACAATCGCCGCCAACTCTAAGTCATGCACAGGATAATTCTTTTCATGAACCTTCAGCTGGCGCGAAGCATAAGCAATATCCCTGCCATCCTGCATAAACACACATCCCAACCCGACCCGTGAAGCGTCGCAATACACGGTATACATCCCAGAATCGGAAGGCAATGACAGAACTGGTGCTGAGGTCAAATCTAACTTGAGATTCTGAAAGCTCGCCTCACACTCGTTGGACCACCGGAACGGGGCATTCTTCTGAGTCAATCTGGTCAATGGAGCTGCAATAGAAGAGAACCCTCCCACGAATCGGCGATAATAGCCTGCTAAGCCCAAGAAACTCCTGATCTCTAAAGCTGAAGTAGGACGCGACCAACTCTGAACTGCCTCAATCTTCTGAGGATCAACCTTGATACCTTCTCCGGATACCACATGCCCCAAAAATGCCACGGAATCTAACCAGAACTCGCACTTGGAGAACTTAGCATACAACTTCTGTTCCCGCAAGGTCTGGAGCACAACTCTCAAATGCTGCTCATGCTCACCCAGGCTTCGAGAATAAATAAAGATATCATCAATGAAGACGATGACGAAGGAATCAATATACGGCCTAAATACCCTATTCATCAAGACCATGAATGCTGCTGGGGCATTAGTTAAACCAAAGGACATCACCAGGAACTCATAATGGCCATATCTGGTACGAAATGCAGTCTTCGGAACATCTGAAGCCCGAATCTTCAACTGATGATAACCCGATCTCAAATCAACCTTGGAAAACACACGAGCACCCTGCAACTGGTCAAATAAATCATCGATGCGCGGCAGAGGATACTTATTCTTAATAGTAACCTTATTCAGCTGGCGGTAATCAATACACATCCGCATAGACCCATCCTTCTTCTTCACAAATAGGACCGGAGCACCCCCACGACGACACACTCGGCCTGATGAACCCTTTAGCCAACAACTCCTCAAGTTTCTCATTTAACTCTTTCAACTCCTTAGGAGCCATACGATACGGGGGAATGGAAATAGGCTGAGTATCTGGAGCTAAATCAATACGGAAATCAATGTCTCAATCTGGAGGCATGCCCGAAAGATCTGAAGGAAATACGTCTGAAAACTCTCGCACCATCGGCACTGAATCATGGTCGGAGACTCGGCAGTGGTGTCCCGCACATAAGCAAGGTAAGCCAAACAACCCTTCTCGACCATATGCTGAGCCTTCAGGAAGGAAATGACCCGGCTGGAGGCACTAACTGAAGAACCCCTCCACTCTAGCCTAGGCGACTCAGGCATGGCTAAAGTGACTGTCTTGGCATGGCAATCTAACACAACATGATAAGGAGATAGCCAATCCATGCCTAGGATAACCTCAAAATCAATCATATCCAGCAATAAAAGATCTGCTCTGGTATCGAGACCGCAAAAAGTGATCACACAAGACCGGTAGACCCGGTCTACCACCACAGAATCGCCCACAAGAGTGGACACATATATAGGATAACCCAAGGACTCACGAGGGACACCCAGAAAATGAGCTAATAGTACTGAAACATATGAATACGTGGATCCTGGATCAAATAGTACCGAAGCCACTCTACCACATACTGAGATAATACTTGTGATTACGGCGTCTGAGGCCACTGCATCTGATCTGGCTGGAATGGCATAGAATCTGGCTGAGGCTCCGGAGGACTGAACTCCCCCAGAGTGAACAGGAACTAACTGACCTCCTCCTAGCTGGCCTCCCCCTCTAGGACGACCCCTGCCGACCTGCCCTCCACCTCGAGGTGGTCGGACTGCTGGTGCTGAACTCCTAGGCTGATAACTCTGTTGCACTGCCTTGCCCCGATACCTGGGACAATACCTCCACGTATGACCCGGCTTCCCACACTCAAAATAACCCCCTGGTGCTACAGCCCACTGCCTGAAAGAGGACGAACCCTGAATAGCCGGAGGGCGGTGTGAACCCTCTGGTAAGGCACTAAAATAGGAACTAGAGGATCTCTGATGACTGGAATAACCGCTGGGCGCACCCTGGATGGCTGGAGGACGATAGGAACGCTCTGGCATAGCGCCTCACTGAGGCCTCACTGAACCACCTCGAGGGGGTAGTGGGGGTGTTGAATATGAAGGTCTGCTGAGCTGCCCACCCCCAAACTGACCCCTGCTCCTAGCTGAAACATCCTTGAACTCTCCTGAGAATCTGACCCTCTTGTCCCGCTGACCCTGCTCCCTGCTCCTCAACCGATACCCCTCAATCCGTCGAGCTATCTCGACTACAAGTTGGTAGGGGGTACCCATCTCCACCTCTCGGGCCATAGAGTCCCTAATACCTGGATGCAAGCCTGCCACAAACCGCCGCACCCTCTCGGCATCAGTAGGCAATATCATAAGGGCATGGCGAGACAACTCGGAAAATCTAGCCTCATAATCAGTCACTGACATCTGCCCCTGCTCTAGTCGCTCAAACTGACCCCGTAGCTCCTCCCTCTCAGAAGGTGGAATGTATCTGTCTAGAAATAACTGAGCGAACTGGTCCCAAGTGACAGGAGGAGAATCTGCTGGCCTGCTGAGAATATATGACTGCCACCACCTGCGAGCTCTGCCCTCTAACTGAAATGTGGTGAAATCCACTCCATGGGACTCCAAATCCTCAAGTTGTGCAGTCTGTCCCTGAACCTATCGATGAAATCCTGAGCATCCTCTCCCCGCTCACCCCCGAAGACTGGAGGGCGAAGTCGGGTCCATCTATCCAACATCTTTTGCTGGTCACCCTCTGCAATTGGCCTGGGCTCTGGGGCTGCTACTACGGGTTGAAACCCTTTCACGGGCAGTGTGCCCGGGGTATGACGTGTTGTTGCTGCCTGACCTGTGGCCTGAGCGGTAGGGGTCTGAACTCCCCCTCCCGCATGAGAAGTAGCAGGGTCGGCTGGAAATAAACCAGCCTGAGACATAGTGTCCATGAATCTCAGCATACGGCCCATGACCTCCTGGAAGCCTGGCCCCGTCATGAAATCCACTGGAGCAGGTGCTACTGGAGGCACCTCATCATGCTCCTCCATAATAAGGTCCTCTGGTGGTGCCATTGGTGTAGCTCTGGGATGCCCTCGTCCCCTACCTCGAGCAGGTGCTCTACCCCTGCCTCTACCCCATCCTCGGGCGGTGGGGGCAGCGGCATCTCCTGGGCCAGAAGCATCAGATGCACGCGTCCTCACCATCTGTGAGAGAATAGAAGAATAAGTTTGAGTACATCATAGATTGCACGATAGGATATGAATAAAGGGAAATTTCCTAACACCCCATAGCCTTCTGAAGATAAGTACAGACATCTCCGCACCGATCCGCAAGAATCTACCGGGCTTGCCCGTGACTCGTGAGACTTACGTGAACCTAGGGCTCTGATACCACGTTGTCACGACCCAGAATCCTAATCCAGGTCGTGATGGCGCCCAACGACGGGGTTAGGCTAGCCAATATGAATTACACTAAGTGTTACCCTTCCCATTTGATTAAACAAGTCAATAGTTACAAATTTTAAACAGTTAAACATGATGATAGCCGGATACGAAAATAAATATATATCACTAAGTGGCCAAAATAAAGCATATGAATGCCTAAACAACCCAAAACCCAAAATATACACTACGCGTGTGCCAGGAACTAGTGTCACGAGTGTCATGGGCATACCAACGGAATATACAAAGGAAAGTAATATATATACAAATCCACAGTGTGGATGAAATAGACGGGGAAAATAACAAAAGTAAGTGAAAACTCCATGGTGCTGCTGGGAATCACCAGAGGAAGCAGCTCCCTGTGAAGTCAAGTCCACAAGATCAGGATCTATCTCCGGTACAATAACCAGAAGCACCGGCCTCAGAACCTGTACAGTTAAGTACA
>ML254927.1:18827-74734 GCA_005239495.1 Nicotiana undulata
AAGTGCAGCATGAGTACATATTAAATAAATATGTACCCAGTGAGTATCCCGCCTAAACTCGAAGAAGTAGTGACGAGAGATCGACTCAATACTCACTAAGGTCCAACAGTAATAACATATGATAGATTATTATGAAATACAATAGACATGTTAGGAAATAAGCAACAAGTATACATCAAGAGCAGAAATCCAAACAACTACTGAACTAAACAATAAAGTACTTTCGAGGGTAAGACCACCGAACGAAACAATAATCACAAGTTCTTAGATCCGCCGTGGCGTACGGCCCGTTCCCATAAGGTACCTTCTAAACTCGCTGTGGCGCACGGCCCGATCCCATGTGTATCACCAATACCTTTCAACTCTGCCGTGGCGTACGACCCGATCCCATAAGCATCACAAATACTTTTCAACCCCGCCGTGGCGTACGACCCGATCCCATATATATAACAAATACTTTTCAACTCTGCCGTGGCGTACGACCCGATCCCATATGTATATCACAAATACTTACTTACATAACAATTTCCTTTCCTTTCAACAACTATCCATAAAGCCTCAGAGGAACAATACTATACAAAACATATTCTCATAGTACATATGGCGTCACAATGAATCATATAGAGCATATCAAGGAAGCATATAAGGTATTACAAGGAAGCATATAAGGCATATAAGGCATTACGAGGAAGCATATAAAGCATGATGTGGGCCTAACTACCCGGACATAACAATGATAGTCAATACGTACGGACTCTCGTCAGTTGGCGCGTACGTAGCCCCCAAACAATTTACACGTAGCATATACATCACCTATGGGGACAATTCCCTCTTACAAGGTTAGAAAGGAGACTCACCTCGTGTCGAATATACTCCCCGGACCACAATTTCGCCCAAAACTCCAAACCCTACACCCGAGAACTCGCAACTAGCCAAAAAGGTATACAATTATATCAATGCATGCACAATGCAGGTAGTTATCTTAGCTATTCAATAAAATCACTATTCTTGAAGAATTCCCAAATTCCAACCCCGGTCCCGCATGATCAAATTCAAAAATTCTCGAAAGGATCGCTCACCCATAGCCTAAGGATCATTAAGGTGTGATTTCTACTTGAATTCATGGCCCAAAATGGAAAAATCACTAAATCCTCGAGAACCCTAAAATTACTACCTAATTCTATGATTTTAGATAATTTAACTAGGAATTAATGTTTGAAACTAATGCTAGATAGGGAATTTACTTACCTCAAGTACTAGGTTGAAGGCCCTCTTGAAAGCTCCCAAATAACAAAAGGAAGAAGATGGAAAATGGAAGAAATGACTCAATCCCGTGTTTAAATGAAATTTCACTGCCTGGCCTACAGGGATTCCGCACCTGCGAGCTGGGGCTCGCACCTGCGGAATTGGGCAAGAGGAGCTGGGGTCGCACCTGCGGAGCTGGGAGACCGCACCTGCGGAAGAGGAACCGCACCTACAGAACCTTCGCACCTGCGAGGCTGGGATCGCAGGAGCGATCCCGCACCTACAGCTGGGCAACCGCACCTGCGTCACATCAGATCAGGTGCACCAGCTGCATCTTCAGCTGGTTTTTGGTCTCGTGTGCTGTTCGGGAGGCACCTGAGCCCACCTGAGCCCCCGTCCAAATATACCAACAAGTCCTAAATAGTAATACCTGTCTCGCTCGAGCCTTCGGAACACCCAAAATAGCGCTTAATCTAATAATCACCCCTAAAAAACCCCTAGGATCAAACTTAAGGATTTCTAAGTTCTTGATTTCTATAACAACGCGTCGGACCGATCTATACTACTCGGAACGACCCCAAATTTTGCAGACAAGTCATGAATGACATAACGGAACTATCCCCGGTCTCGGAATTTCATTCGGACCTCGGGAACAAAAATCACGTTCCAAACCAAATTTCAAATTCTATGAAAATCCTCAAAACTTCATTAACTCTAAATTTTTCCATTTTGATCCGAAACCCGTCAAATCAAGTCTGTTTCTTACCAAATTTCACAGATAACTTAAATAACACATATTGAACCTATTCCGGGCTCCGAAACCATAATACAGGCCCGACAACACATGTTTCACATCAAGGTTCATTTTCATAAGCCTTTATTATTTTCAGAAGACAATTTTCGTTAAAAATTTATTTCTCGGGCTAGGGTCTTCGGAATTCGATTCCGGGCATACGCCCAAGTCCCATATTTTCCTACGGACCTCCCGGGACCGTCAGATCACGGGCCCGGGTCCGTTTACCAACAATGTTGACCAACGTCAACTTTATTTAATTAATTATCATAAATTCAACTCTTCATCAAGTTTTCCTTATAAAGGCTCCCGGCTACGCGCCCGGGCTGCGCATGCACATCGAGGTGAGACTAACAGAGGCTTTTGGGGCCTCGAAATACAGTCATAATTAACTTTACATAAGATGACCTTTTGGGTCATCACAACAATAATAGTTACTAGTCGAGCATTCAGATGGCTCCCTATGAGGCATTATATGGTAGACGGTGTAGATCTCCAGTTGGATGGTTCGAGCCGGGAGAGGCTCGGTTATTGGGTACAAACTTATTTCAAGAGGCCTTAGATAAGTTCAAGGTTATACAAGATCGATTTCGTGCATCTCAATCTAGTCAAAAGAGTTATGCTGACCGTGAAGTTCGAGATTGTAAGGCCCCGAAAAATTTTGCTAAGTAATTTAGGATTTCAGGGTGCCAGGTAGGCTAATTATAATATTTTATGTGCTATAAATATGATGTAAATGAATTGGATATGGTAAATAAGTGTATAAGTCATATAATGAGTAATGTGGAGTCCAAGGAGAGGCCTAAGTCTAAGTCAAATTGGAAATTTTCATAATAGGCTAAAATTCCAAATGAGTTTGCACATGTCCACACTTTTAATGAGCATATATAAATATATACAAGGTTTTATGTGATTAAAAACCTATCAAATGAAAGGTCTTCGAGTCTAGTTTCTAACGATTCAAACCGTTCGTCAATTGGTCATTCCTAGACAAAGGTATGATCAAATTACCAAAGGTTGAAAAAATGCGATCTCGTGGCAATTCTGCGATCGCAAAATCATTATGCGGTCCGCATAATTGATATGCGACAACAAAAATGGTCGCAAAATGGTAACCCAGTTTTGGGCACCAGTTTCGCGATGCATTTTGCGACCCACATTCCTATTCTACGATCGCATAAATCGCAGACCCGATTTCAGAGGCTTCTTTTTCCTATTTTTATAACCCGACCCTATTTTGATAAATAGGCTTAGGGGCTTCATTTGGGGTTATTTTTTACTGAATCTAGAGAGAGTTGAGAGCAATATAGAGATAGAAAGAAGGATCCTAGCTTCATAATCACCCAAATCTTGACCAAACCTTCAAGAATCAAGGAAGATCACCACTAGATTGTCCTCTATCCGGGTAAGTCCTCTTTCCAGAACTTGCATAAGGGTTCAAATATGTTTTGGGGATTATAAATAGGTCATGCATGTGGCACTAAGTTGTAGTATGTGATATTAAAGAACTAATTTGGGTAGTTCCTGTTAAAATTTGTTGAGGGGAGAAGGAATTGCCCTTTTTCAGACCTTGTAGTCTACTTCACATGTTAGGTGTTTGATGAAATTCCTAAGAGAGTTACACCATGGGTAATCTTCCTAATTATTAATTGATTCCCGCTATCTCCTTATAGATTGTTATTGCTAGAGGTGTTGGTGTATTGTAGAAACTTAAGGAAAAGCTCTTTGAGGTATGTATGGCTAACTCTAATCTTTGTTGAATCATCTCGTTAGTGTCCGAGCATTTGGTATGGGTCCCTTGCTTGATCATACTTTAATTGTTTGTTCAAATGTGTTGAGACGAAATATTCTGTTCCCTAATTGTCTTAGTTGTTTACCATGTCACCATGTTACTTGAAATTGTGAATCATGATTATTTACGCGCATCCTATTATGTGCACAATTCATCATATGTTGGAACTTATCAATATGAAGGATAATACTACCGAACGAATGAAAATGGAAATAAGCTCAAATTGTTAATTGCATCCAAGTGCCAAGGACGGTGTGATAAATGATGGGAAAGGAATGTGAACCGAATAATTAATTGATATGGTTATATCCCAAAGATGGCTTAGCCGATCGGGCCGAGATCAGACTCCATGTTGTACACATGGTGGCATTTACATCAGAAATATGAGTATAAACTATGATGTTGGTGATGTCTCACTTGGGATGGCTTAGTCGGTCGGGCCGAGACCGGAACCCGTGTAAAAAGACACGGTGGTCTTATTATTATTGGCACTTGACACTAAGAGACTATAAATCAAAATGATGAAAAGACGAAATAAGAAACTATGAGACTCTCACTTGTGTTCTCTGTATTTCTGTGCAACATTGATTGATTTCCATGATTGTCTTCTACTTGTGTACTGTTTAATTCTACTTAGAGTAAAGTTTGTTCATACATATTAGTACTATTCGATGGTACTAACGTCCCTTTTGCCGGGGGCGCTACATCTTTTAATGGATGTAGGTGGCTCTGAAGGTGGTAGCGATGCCTTCTTTTTCTCCCCACAGCAGACTTGGTCAGCCCCATTTCTTTTCGGGGTTATGGATAAAATATGTCACACTTCTTTTGCTTATGTTGTTACGCTTTGAGGTATAGCCGGGGCCTTATCGCCGGCGGGGTAACTTTATCTTCTCTATTTTTAGAGGCTCCGTAGACAGAGTGTGGGTGGCGTCGGGTATTGAAAAATTGAACTAGAGATGTTGTTATTTAGCAAAAATTTTTCCTTCGTATTTATTAATTGTAATAGTTTGGTTAGTATGGTTGTAACTGTTAAAGAAAGAAAAAGATAAAAATTGTCAATGTAATGTTCATAAAGTAGGATTTATGGAGTTCATCTCCTTGTTATTCATAAATTAATTTTGGGTTGAATGAAACCTAATAGGCTTGCTCAATCGGGCTTGCTCGGTTGAGCGCCGGTCGCGCCCCTCGGTTTTGGGGCGTGACAAAATTGGTATCAGAGCCTAAGGTTTTAAAGTGTCCTAGGATGTCTCGGAGTCGTGTCTAGTAGAGCCCTTCTCATCGGTGTGTAGTCGACCACATCTATAATTAGGGGGATACTTGGACATTTAGGAATTCCACCCTTCTTTGATACTCCAGATCATGCAATAGAGCTCAAGATAGGGAGCTAATTTCCTCTCTAAGTCTTATTCTCAAGATTAGTAATCTTGATATCATATTCCGCAAATTTTAAGCATGTAAGGAGGGATTAATCCAACCATTGAGTCCAAAGGAGATTGACCAAAGGCTTGTTAAAATAATGTATTGAGCCTTGGAAGGATTAGTAGAATCTGTCGCTAAGGGGAGTGCCCTTGTCCCTATTAATGTCATTGCACCACCAAATCCTATAGTATATCGGTATGGTACCAATGTACATTAGGGATGTGGATTCGAAGGGCATCGATTTAGCCGTCGCCCTATCAACCTAAAGTCGTTGAGTCAGTCACTCCTTGGTGCATCCTCATGAGCAACACCCAAATTCTACTCACTGTGTATGTACGTCCGTAGNGAGGGGTGTTTGCCCTCGGGGGGGGGGGGGGGGGGGGAGTTCTCATACACATGGTCTTGATAAGACACTAAATCACAAAACATTACATGCATCTACTCTTTGAACGAGATCCATTATTTCGTGAATCCACTCCACTGCAAATTTTCTTATATGCAATCCCTTATGACATTGAGCTCTATAATCATGTCCTTGAATTGAGATGTAACTATAGAATTACTACTTCCGACACGCCTTTCTAAACTCTCAACAAGGGACTATACCCTAAGAACTTCTTACCGAATGAATGGATGGACAATTCTAATATTTTCGCACAAAATAAAAAGATATTGTTTCTCGACCCTTTATTCTTCTTTATTCAAAACCAAAGGCCATTTTTCTTCGGGTTTTTGCTCCAGTCTGAATGTTGACATAGTATCATAGTGAAGATCGTGCCTTGTTTTATCATCCTCTTTAGTTTGGTAGTGCCCTCACTCTACTTTGCTGAGGCTTTCATTTTCGCCTAGTGATTGGAATCGACAAGATTTTTATTTGCTTGGTGAGTTCTCTCTCTTCTCTTGCAAGTTATTTTCTGGATTTGGTCTGCTCAATTACTTTTGGTGACACAGCTAAATCTCCATCGAAGCTAGGGTTTGTCGAGCCTCTATTTTTGTAGTTGGATCATGCTATTTATTCTTGTTGTTCATCTTATTATTGGAGATTATCCTTCTTCTGGTTGTAAGGAAGATGAGTACTTTCGATCCTCTTTTGATTTGCATGATACTTGTTTGAGTGTCTCTATCTGTTAATTGCTCTATTTTGCTATGAATCCAACTGATTTTAATGTTAGTAGTGGCACCACTAGCCGTGAGGCTTTTGAGTTTACCCCTAGAAACCTCAAGTCTTCTTTTTGTTAATTCCTCCAATATACTCGATCTTCCCCTAGTTGTTGTCCTATTTTTCTAGTTCTAATTTCGGTGATTGAAGGAAGATCATAATTGTGTCTTTGGCATTTAGAAATAAAATTTCCTTTATCGATGGTAATCCACCCAAATCCCCTTGCCAATTCAGTTGAATCCAGACAATGGGATAGATGTAACAATACCTTTATTTTCTGGTTAACTAGTTTTTGGTCTTCTGATATTACTGGGATTTTCAGTATTCTGACATAACTAAACAATGATATAGAATTATAGGTGGCAGAGGCAAGTCAATCCATCCTCTCACTTTAGCTACGAATCTGCTTCATTCACTATCAGCTATACTATCCTTTCTTAATCCTATCCCCCTTAGAAGCACTATCCTTAAAGGTTGAACTTTGACCCAGAAAGAGTAGCTCTAATTTGAAAATACTTCAAGATATCTGGTCAATAATTTAATAAATGCCACAAATTACATGGGTTCCCACCTCACTTCAAGTTCATCAAGGGTTGATAGCATGCGGCAATTGCTGAGATTGAATGATCTCCTTTCGATAATGGATTATCTACGCATGTGCTAGTCCAACAATCTGCTTATCAGTCTAACTCTTACCTTTTGGTTTTGGGTTGACCAAGGAGCAATACACCTAGTAACATATTCATATTTCAAAGCCTTTCTCTCAGTCAAGGCTTATAGCATCTCTCAATTTGGCTGGTTGTGTAGAAGTATGTTGTAGTACTTCATTGTGAAGTAGAGTTGCTAAACATAATTGGATTTTTGAATTCTGGAGCTATACATCACGTGACTACATACAGAGATCTTCATTCAAAAATTTAGCTTCTCGTAATCCCTTATATTGCCACCCTTCCTAGTGGTTACAATGTAAAGGTTACTTCCATAGGCTCTCTCACTTTCTTTTCATTTACCTTGCATCATGTATCGTTTCTCCGTATTTTTCAATACGATCTTATCTCATTTTCTCGACTAGCTATCCAACTATATGATTCGATTCGATTCACCTCACTTTTATGTACTCTACAAGCCCCTTTTCTAAAAAGGACACTGGAAATGGGTAAATTCCCTTTTACTACAGACTTCTAATGTCTTCAACTCAGTTTAAGCTTGTTGGTTCTAAATGGTGCTCTTTAGTTTTGCTGCCTTACTATCCACTTCATCTGATAACTCTCATTGTAAAACTCATTTTATGTTTTATGGAATCAAAGAGGAAGTCTTATAGCATCAAGGATGGGGACATATTCCTTTTGTTAGAATAAATAAATATTGCTGGTATCCCTTGTAGATGTTCTTCTAAACAATCATTTACCTGCTCTGATGTCCCTGTGACTAGATAACCTAGGTTACTTTTCCCCGATAAATGCATTAAGACGTCTCATTCTTTCAAACTTATTCATGTGACACTTTTGAGGCCTTATTCTACACTAACTCGTAATGTTCTTGTCTCATGGGTTCCAAAAGTAATAATTTTCCTTAAGTTCAAGCTTATATTGCCACGATTTCAAACCAAAGTGCGTCCCCTTTTCCAAAGTCTTAAATGGGTCGGATTGGATAGGTTACGTGGTCTTTTGCTCACTCGGCTTCTAGGATTATTGACAACGCCATTGTCATGTGCGTGGAATTTTGCTACCCCTGGCATTCCACCGCCTTAGGGAGGATAGGAGTTTTAATTGTCTTTCTTCCCAGAGCGTACATGATTTCATCCCTATGGTAGGATGTCCTAGCTATGTGGTTTCACCCGTAAGAGGGTTGAGATTAGACGCTTCCAGATTTTTGCACATACCATAAGCACATTGATTTGGAAGACCAGTTGTCGTACCTCTAATCATCCTTTATAGGATCAGTTTTCGAGAAGGGTTAAATTGTTAGAATTATGATAATTTCATAAGTGGATGACTTCTTTTCCATACTCGTGCGCTTGTGGCATAGAGCCCTTGTGTCGCTTATTGTTAGGAGTGAAATCAAATTCCATGTATTTCTTTTGTGGCCTCGATCACACCCATGTCGCAAGAGTCTTACCATTTGAGTTCAACTACTTACCTTACACTCAGGAATACAACTGGTGTATCATACTTGACCACTTCTTTTAAATCTCAAGATCACGTACATAGTAACCACCTCATCTAAGAATACTAGTTACCACTATGCTTCATTTATCTGATAATTGATGTCGTCACCAGGATTAAACCATGTCAGCATCGTTAGTAGAAATCCTCGTGTCTCTTAGCATATAACCTCATGAAGTACTCTTCTCAGCACATTAATGGATTCCTGAATAATTCCAGCCCAATCTTGAACTCCGTTGTTCCTCATTGTATTAGATCTATTTGGTATTGAAGGTTCAAACGTGTCAAAGAGGAAGCATCACCCTGTGATCACATATATTCGATAGGTAATTTTATGGTCAATTCATGATAGCACATCTTAGAGTAATCGTTAAAGGTCACCAAAGGTTTAGTTTGGGTGTTCGCGTAGAGATTTAAAATTTGGGAGGGTGAACAGGTTATTCTCAATATTTCCCTCTAAAGATGTTATGTGAATTGATAATGAAGGGTACATAAGCGCGTTTTCGATTAGCCTGCACTAGGAGTATGATGTTTCCCCGTAGCTGTTCCTCATGTATTTTGTGTTTTCATATGTCTATGTCTAAGAAGGTAGTTGGAGATCCTTTGTGTATCATCCCGGTGGAAATCATTGATGGTGAAGTTAATGGATAGTTAGCTTATGCGAGGTATCTAGGTGTCATCCTTGTTAGATAAGTTTGGGGGTTGGGATTGTTTCTGTGAATGTGTTATGGCAAAGCCTGTAAGTCGAGGAGGCCACCTTGAAGGCCGAAAGTGTCGTGAGAAGAAAATATTTTCGCTTGATTGTATAACAATTAGTTTCGATTTGAAAGGTACCTTATAGGTGTTATGATTTAAAAATGTGCAGTCCATGTTCAGGTATCATTATGATAATGTAGTGCTTGTAATGCTGAGATTAGTGTTATGGAAATATACATTGTGGTGCTTTGTCGAGTTAAGGATGAGTTGTTAGGATAGTTTTGGTGGTTATTTGGCAGGTGGATAGGCCTAGTTACAAAGGAGATGCTGCCAAAAATTCTGAAAAAGTTGGGAGTTAGTAAAAATTTAGGGACTTGAGGTAGGTTAGAAAAGAGATATGTTCTGTTAGGTGTTTTGTGGCGGACTCTACCTCTCATTCGAGGACGAATGATCCTAAGCGGGGGAGAATGTAAGGCCTTGGAAATATTTTCTAAGTAATTTAGGATTTCGGGGTGCGGGGTAGGCTAATTATAATATTTTATGTACTATAAATATGATGTAAATGAATTGGATATGGTAAATAAGTGTATAAGTCATATAATGAGTAATGTGGGGTCCAAGGAGAGGCCTAAGTCTAAGTCAAATTGGAAAATTTCATAATAGGCTAAAATTCCTAATGAGTTTGCACAACTCCAAACTTTTAACGAGCATATATAAATATATATAAGGTTTTATGTGATGAACAACCAATCAAATGAAAGGTCTTCGAGTCTAGTTTCTAACTCTTCAAACCGTTCGTCATTTGGACATTCCTACACAAAGTTAAGATCAAATTACCAAAGGCTGAAAAAATGCGATCCCGTGGCAATTCTACGATCGCAAAATCATTATGCGGTCCGCATAATTGATCCGCGACCGAAAAATTGGTCGCAAAATGGACCAGTGTAGACCAGTTTTGGGCACCAGTTTCGCGATGCATTTTGCGACCCACATTCCTATTTTGCGATCGCATAAATCGCAGACCCGATTCAGAGGCTTCTTTTTCCTATTTTTATACCCCGACCCTATTTTGATAAATAGGCTTAGGGGCTTCATTTGGGGTCATTTTCTACTGAATCTAGAGAGAGTTGAGAGCAATATAGAGATAGAAAGAAGGAGCCTAGCTTCATACTCACCCAAATCTTGACCAAACCTTCAAGAATCAAGGAAGATCACCACTAGATTGTCCTCTATCCGGGTAAGTCCTATTTCCAGAACTTGCATAAGGGTTCAAATATGTTTTGGGGATTAGAAATAGGTCATGCATGTGGCACTAAGTTGTAGTATGTGATATTAAAGAACTAATTTGGGTAGTTCCTGTTAAAATTTTTTGAGGGGAGAAGGAATTGCCATTTTTCAGACCTTGTAGTCTACTTCACATGTTAGGTGTTTGATGAAATTCCTAAGAGAGTTACACCATGGGTAATCTTCCTAATTATTAATTTATTCCCGCTATCTCCTTATAGATAGTTATTGCTAGAGGTGTTGGTGTATTGTAGAAACTTAAGGAAAAGCTCTTTGAGGTATGTAGGGCTAACTCTAATCTTTGTTGAATCATCTCGTTAGTGTCCGAGCATTTGGTATGGGTCCCTTGCTTGATCATACTTGAATTGTTTGTTCAAATGTGTTGAGACGAAAGATTCTGTTCACTAATTGTCTTAGTTGTTTACCATGTCACCATATTACTTGAAATTGTGAATCATGATTCTTTACGCGCATCCTATTATGTGCACAATTCATCATATGTTGGAACTTATCAATATGAAGGATAATACTACCGAACGAATGAAAATGGAAATAAGCTCAAATTGTTTATTGCATCCAAGTTCCAAGGACTGTGTGATAAATGATGGGAAAGGAATGTGAACCTAATAATTAATTGATATGGTTATGTCCCAAAGTGAGATGGTGTTGATACCCAATTTTTCCTCAAATTATTTTTCAAACTTGCATATAAGCTTTCAAAATTACTCTTTGTAATAATGAGTATTTTTCCATATTTTTATTAAATTATTTTCTCATTTTTATTTAATATTTCATATTTTAAATAATTCATAATTTATGTTATAAATAATTTCCAAAATATTTCTCAGCTCGGTATGTTATTTATAATCATTTTTATCCAGTAAAATTCAATTATTTCACAAATTAGCCAATTGGGTCTCATTTAATTTCAATTACAACAATTTTACAATTATGGCCCAATTGGACATTTTGTACTGTTTCAATTCAAAACTTATGCATTTTTTACACTTGATATTAGTTAATTACTGTAATTTACCTATTTAAGCTTAATTTCATTTTAATACAAATTATTAGCTTTTAATTAATTAATTATCTATTTTCTTACGGGTATTTAACACCTAGCCACATTTATTTAAATTCTAACCACATTTCAACCCAATCTCTAAACCCAATTAACCCCAACCCATCAGACTATTTAACCTAGCCCAATCCTAAAATTAACCCGACCCAACCCCTGATTAAATCTGAACCGTTGATCAAATAAGATCAACGACCCAGATCATCCCTTTCCTTAATTACTCCAAACTACCCCCTCCCCTCCCCCTATTTTTTCGAGACCCCTCATCTCTCTATCTCTGGTCTCTCTCTCTCTATTCTCTCTAGAACCTTCCCTGTTCTCTCCTTCTCCGATGGAGCTTCTCTTTTCTCCGGCCACCTCCGGCCACCATCCTTTCGACCACCAGCCGCCATGATGCCTCTTCTCTCCGGTTCACCTCATCTCTGAAGCCTTCAATGGTTTCGACCATGCCAAACGGCTACTGGAGCTCCTGCTTGGATTGTTTCCGGCCCTCTTCGGTGGGGTTTTGACACGATTATGCCATGACCACCACTATCTCTGAGTTTCACGGCAGGTTCTTCAATTTTCTCTGGTTTCTTATGAAACCCTAATTTTTGGCCTAAAACCTCTTAAATCTCTGGTAGTTTTAACGAGTTAAACTTATTCTTTTATGTTTTACACTATCCTCAACTCGATCTTTAAGATTCAACAGTTCTAAAACGTTTTTGCTTCCTTTTTAAAGCTAGGGTTTCTCTAAGTTTTTCTACATTGGTTTTAAATTGATTTCTTCTTTATGTTTAAACTTTTCCTTTGCATATTTCGACTGATTCTACATTCTTACTGCTTTTTAACTAGCCTATGTTAAAAAGCTCTAATTTTGAGATCTTCTTTATATAGTTCTTCGTGTTAGCCTGACTACTTGATTCTTGCTAAATTTATGTGATTATCATGCTTCGAATGTGTTGATACCCAATATTTCTCAAAATTATTTTTAAACTGGTATATAAGCTTTCAAAATCACTCTTTGCAATAATGAGTATTTTTCCAATTTTGTTTCATATTTTATCTAAATTATTTCCCTATTTTATTTAATATTGTATATTTTTTTATAATTCATAAATTGTGCTCTAAAATAATTTCAAAATATTTTCTAGTTCAGTATGTCATTTATAATCACTTGTTATTTATTAAAATCCAATTATTTCGTAAATTGTCCAATTGTGTCTTATTTAATTTCAATTACGATAATTTTGCAACTATAGCCTAATTGCACATTTTATGATATTTTAATTCGAGAATTATTCATTTTTATATTTAATATCATTTAATTACCTTAATTTTATTTATTTAAACTCAATTTCATTTTTTATATAATTATTAGCTGTTTTATTAATTGCTTATCTATTTTTATGGGTATTTAACTAATCGCCACTTTTATTTCAATTATAGCCTAAAATCAAAACCCAACCCACCTGACCCTTTATCCCAATTCCTACCTAGCCCAAACCCAACTCATACCCGGCCCAATCCCCATTCAATCTGAGCCGTTGATCAAACGAGATCAACAACCCAGATAATTACTTGCCATAATTAATCCTAACTACCCCCCTTCCCGTCTCTCATTTTCCCAAGACCCACTCTCTCTCTTCTCGACCCCTCTGCTCCCTCATCTCTCTAGAATATTCTGGCTGTTTGTCTTCTCCGATGGCTTCACCTTCATCTCCGGCCACCTCCAGTCTCACCCCTTCAACCACCGGCCACCATGAAGCTACGTTTCTCCGGTCACTTCGTCTCTAAGACCCTTTAAAGCTTCAACCATGCTAGAATGGCCATGGAGGCTCCTGCCTGGATGTTTCTGGCCTTCTTCGGCGAGGTTCAACCCGGTGATGTTCCAGCTACCACTATCTTTCAGTATTACAACAGGTTTTTTCGATTATCTATGGGTTCTATCTCCGAAACCCTAGTTCTTGACCTTTCAACTTCTTCCAATATCTGCAACAGATCTATGTTTATCTCGATGAGTTTCACCTATTTTTCTTAAAAAATTGGTACTCTTCGAACGATTTTTGCTTTTTTAAGAACTCGGGCTCTTAGAGCCCCTTCTAAATGGTTTAACTTCTGATTTCTCAGTTTTCTTTCACGATTCTTCTTATGTTTGCCTGTTTATTCAAGGTCTTTACTTTGTTGTTTGATTTTTTTCTAAAACCCTAAATCAGTAGTCGTAACCCTAGTTTCTGAATTGCTTTCGATATATATGTTTACTTGCTCCATTTGTTTGCTTTGTTCTCATGAGTATGCTTCGATTGATTCTGATTTTTGCTGATATACTAGGGTTCCGATTCGATTTTGCTTGCTTATACTCTGCTTATATGTTCGTTCATGGAATGTGTCCTTTAATATCAGTATTGTTAACGTCTGAATCCCTAATTTCCTGTGATTGATTCCTTGTGATATTCTTTACACTATTGATTATTTCCTTTGATTTTTTTACAACTGATTGTACCGTTTGGCTATTACCTTAATTGAACCTTCCTGTACCTGCCTCCAATTCCCTACTATGTGCTTGTTATTCTTTCCTTATTTACCTGTTTTTGACCGTGTGAAGTGACTCCTTAACTAAAGGGGTCTTTTGATCCATACTCTTTATTAAGTTATTATTACCAAATTACATGGATCTTTTCCTTATTTGTCCTGTATTGATTATTCCTGCCCTATATGTTACTGATTCTCAATATTTTGCGAACAAAAACTTGCCTTATTTATTGACTAATTGATTTCAAAGTCCTTTAATTACTATTGGACTTGATTTTTACCTTATTTCACTACTGCTTTGAAAACTATAAATACTCTTACTCTTTCATTAAGCTGAGGAGTCGAACACTGCTCAACTCTCTCTATACTACTGTCTTGTATTTTGTTTCTCTTGTCTCTATTGTTACTCCTTGCTGCCTACTATTAGCCGGCTGCTAAGCCAAGGCTAATACTGTGCTATTCACTACTCTTTTCTGCTGCTCTCTACCTGCATCACTGGTATGTTTTAGTTTGGTATTACAGCATCCCAAACAACATGTTTCATTGGCTGTTGAGATTTTTATTGTTCCTTTTATGATTTTACTTGTGGTTTTACTGTCTACCATGTAATTAGTATGTCTATTCCCCTATAGGAGCTCTCTTCTTCTTCTAGCTTAATTTAATTCCTATTCTATTCTCTATATGACTCTTGACTATGTGATTACTCTTTTCTATGTCTATCTGCCAGCCCAATGCCTCTCATGTGCTGCTAGCTGATGCTTGTCAATACCATACATATGCCCCTATCTACAATGATTCTGATCTGGATGATTGTCTACTGCTATTTGTCCCTAATTTCCCTTTTCCTGTTGTGACTCCTTTGCTTGGGACTCAATTGAGTTATGACTAGTTGTTGTTACTTCTTTGTTCAAAACCAATCTCATGTTACCCTCTAATCCATGTGGTGAACCTGTAACTTTAAACTGATTATATACTGCCATATTATTTGTCCCTTGAATCCCCTTTTCCCTGTTTGTGTTTGTTTGCTTGGAACTCTACTGAGTTATGATTAGTTGTTGTTACTTCCTATTTCAAAACTATTTCTTCTGTTAGTCTATAAGTGATTTCAAAATTCCCTTTCTTAACCTCTTTTAGCACTTCACACAATTCCTAGACCTTTAGGTTCCACCCCCCCAGTGTGTGCATCGCTTAGGGACCATGAGTTCCCTCTGAACCTTTAGACACTGAGGTAGGGTACTCTACACTGCACTTGTTTAACCATGGGCATTTGCTGGGTGCTGGTATTGGCCAGGGCCCTCACCAAGTCCTTTGGGAGCTTTGCCGCACCCAGGTTGATGTAAGGCTGTGAAATTGAAAGGGGTGTGTCTGGAAGATTGGGACTGATTGAAGACTCCCTATAGAATAACTTCTTATTTTCCTTTTTCATTACTGTAATTCATTTATTATGGTCTGTAATAATTTGTAAACGAATGATTGGGGCTGGATAGTGAATATGGGGGGTTATGCATGCCTAGCTTAGGTAATGGGTAGAACACATGTTTAGGAATTTCTATGTGCATTAGATAACTTGTATAGGACATGCATTTCACATATTAGAAATCCTGTTTTAGGTCCTTCACTTTCAGCATGTTATCACATTCATCTCCTAATTCTGATCAGTTAATAACAAGCAAAATCAACTTCATAAGGTCATCGCTGCATTTGCATCATAGAAACCATGTTTTAGGAATCTCTATGTGCATTAGATATCCTATTGTTTAGGATCTTATATTTCTCTGAGTTGCAATCGTAAACTGTTTGCTATATGGCTATATGATTCTACTTAGTGATACTGCTAAACTAAGTTATCTCCAATGATGTGAAACCCTGTCTAACTCACTTGTATGTTCCCTATTCTGAGCATTGCTAGATACTGCAAGCATGTGATTAAAAATGTGGCTAATTCTGTCTGTTAATTCAAGTGTCCTTGCTTTTTGTGATTACTTTAAATACTGGTATGAGTATCTAGTCTGAACAAACACCAATCTGCTTGAACTATGTAGTGAATATGGATTCTGTTTGTTTCCTGGTACAACTCTGTTTGCAATAATTTTGTCACGACCCAAATCAAAATTTAGGTCTCGATGGTGCCCAACACTGATGTCTGGCAAGCCAACACCATTCGTCTAGTGAGTCTAGTTTAATTTTATGAAAACCTTTCCATCATTTCAAAATTTTAGTCGCTAAGCATGGAAATGTAATAAAAGCAAGGGCATTTAAATTTGCATAGAACAATAAATCAACCTTAATTAATTACATATCCAAAAGAATGGTCTACCAACGGAAATCAAGAACGGGCTCCGGACTGATAACCAGATGCACCTGCCTCAGGACCTGCACAATTAAGTACAGAAGAGTAGCATGAGTACATAAACATTATGTACCTAGTAAGTATCCAGTCTAATCTCGAAGAAGTAGTGACGAGAGGTCGATATGACACTTACTAGGGCCAAAACAATACATTTAAATGTAAGGGTAAGTATGAATAACAAATTGAATAATTGACAAAGACAAGAAATGCCAATACTTCCCACAAGTATATTTATGTGTCAAACACCTATCATACATGTTACTAATTCGTTTTCCAGGACATTTAACAGTTTAACAATCACGGAAATATATCAAGCAAGTAGCATGCGCATTGTGTGCTGAGGACGTACGGCCCGATCCAACAAAATAATAAATGTGCATTGCCGAAGGGTTGAACAGCGCGAACCATAGATGCATCTGCTAGCCTGCCGAGGCGAACGACTCGCTCCCATGAGTGTAGTGGAAAAAATCACCCCGCTCATGGAATATAATTGCGAAGCGGTTTCACATAAGCATAACACATTTCTTTAATCCATTCCTTTTCAAATTAAAGATTTACTTGAAAACTTTAAGTTCTTAAGTTACCGATATAAACTTCCGTTCAAAGGAATTAACACATGTAATTTAATCAACAACGTTCACAAGGCATAGCGTAAACCTAACTACCCGGACATGACAAGAATAGACACTACGCACGGACTCTCGTCACTTAGTACGTATGTAGTCCCCCATAAGTTATTTACATAATCAATTATTTCACCTAGAGGAAAGTTCCCTCTTACGAGGTTAGAAAGGAGCCTTACCTCGTTTCAAGCCTATTTCCCAATTCAAGATTGTGTTTTGAATCTCCAAATTTGTCGCCCAACAACTCGAAACTAACCAAACCTTACATGAATTAATCAATCTATGTTCGAAAGTTCACAATTTCCTATTTAGATGTCTACCCAATTAGTTTTGCAAGATTCCTAAAATTCACCCCTGGGCCCACATGCTCGGATTCCAGAAATATTTAAGGAAAGTTTCTACCCATAACCTAAGGATCAATAATATATGATTTTTACTAGATTCCATAACAAATTTCGTGATCAAAATCCTATTTTATCGAAACCTTAGGTTTTACCCAAAACCAATGATTTTCTCTAATCTTTGTGTGTTAATCTACTTAAAACTAAGTAATAAACTCACATTAAGTAGGAAATACATTACCTCAAGATGCTAAGTCGAAATCCCCTCTTTGGAAGCTCCCAAATCGCCCAAGAAATGAATGAAGTGTGTTAAATATGACACACTCCTATATTAAATGAAGGCCCTGCCTTCAGCGATTTCCGCACCTGCGGTTAGGGGACCACATCTGCGGTCTCGCTTCTGCGAGGGAAGGGCCGCATATGCGGAGATGGGCCGGACTAGCTGGGGTCACATCTGCGGTCTGGGGCCGCTTCTGCGGAAGTGAGGACCGCATCTGCGGTTCTAGGGCACACACTCCCTCTCCGCATCTTTAAGGCTACGACTGCATCTGTGGTCTCGCACCTACGGCTATCCAATCATAGGTGTGGTCCCACCAGATGTGGTGCACTAGCATCTCTTTTAGAGTTGAACTTGCCTCGCGCGATGTCTGAATGGCATCCTGGGCCCCCGAGGCCCCGTCCAACTATACCAACAAGTTCTAAATCATAATACGGACTCGCTCGAACCTTCGGAACGCCCGAAGCAACATTAAATCTAAGAATCATACCTAAAACCAACTAAATTCAACTTATGAACTTTAAGTTCTTGAATTCACTTTCAACATGCCGAAACATACCTATACTAGTCGGAATGACGCCAAAGTTTGCGAGCAAGTCATAAATGACATAACGGAGCTATTCCTGATCTCAGAATTCTGTTCGAACCTCGATATCACAAAAACACATTCCAAACCTCAATTTTTGAACTTAAGGAATCATATTTCACTATTTGGCGCTGAAACGCTCTCGGGTCATCCAAAACCTGTTTCGAACATACTCCCAAGTCTGAAATCATCATATGAACCTATTGGAAGCTTCAAATCCTGATTCTGAGGTCGTTTACTAAAAATGTTGACCGAAGTCAAACTTGGCCTTTAGGGCCAACCTTAAGGAGCTAAGTGTTCCAAATTCCACCGAAACTCTCCCAAATCCAGAACTAACCATCCCCGCAAGTCATAAACCAGTAAAAGCAAGTACGGGAAGTCTCATTTAGGGGCACAAGGTTCTAGAACGCAAAATGACCGGTCGGGTCGTTACACATGTAGTCTGAGTCTGTTTGCTTTTGGAAATTAAACTGTTTTTCTAAAACTGTCCCCCTTACCTCTATGTACTGGTTTTCAAATTACTTCTTTTAGTCATTTAGGTTCCTACCACCCCCAGTGTGAGCACTGCCTAGGGTCCTTGAGACTCCTCCGAACTCTGACACATTAGGGTTGGTCTTTCAATCTTTTATGAACGGTTTCTTTAATTGTGATCCTGGTATGAGCATTGCTCGGGGTCCCTGAGGACCTTGGGAACTTTGACACACTAGGAACCTAATTCTATGTGCCATGGATGGATCCTCCATTATGATTCAGAGTTACTATGCTTGAAGGTTTGGTTCCCAAGTTTATATTGAGCCTATGAAGGCTCCCTATAGTGTAATGGATACTGTTATGTCATTTATTCATTCTGGGCTGTAGTAATCTATGTAATAAACGGATCTGGGGGTTATCAGTAAAACCTTGGGTGGGGAGGGGGGGGGGGGGTTCTATATCTTTGTTCAAAACTCGGGTAAAAATCCTGCCTATAGGTTTATTGTGTTGATTTATTATGTGAATGCTATTACTCGTTCAGAGATCCTGCCTATACGATTTTTCTGACTGTTGTGACTCTGCATTTTCACATTTTTGGCATACTAGAGACACTGCCTATAGGTCTTCTGTTAATTCTGCATTAGAAATCTATGTCCATAGGATCTACACATATCCCCAATCTCAACGTGCATTAGTGATCATGTATATATGATTCAATTTGTGTGAATTAACAAACTTTCCTGTCAATTTGCTTTAAATTTTTTACCCCATATGATTAATAATACCATGCCTATAAGAATAAAAGGATTCAGTTTCAAAACCTAGAAATTATTTCTATAGGATTTAAACTAATAGATATAATGACTTAGAAGTCATGATTATAGAGGTTTAAATCAAGTCAACACTAAGAAATCCTGCCTATAGGGGTTTAAATTAATTAGAAAGCATGCCTATAGGATCCAAAAGGGATAAAATCTATCTGTTAAAGTCAGCAATTCATTTAGAAACCATGTTATAGGTATTTAATTAACCTGTAGATATCATGCCTATAGGGTCCTATTAATCAATTTTTGAGTTCGACCATTTCTGGTTATCACCTAAGAAAATCTATAGGGTTACTAATGATTCTGGGCCTAAAGTCGTGATATATTACTCCCTGAAAATGCCCAGATTCAAAGCTTCATAAAATCAGTAGGCAAACCAATAAGTCCCGATGCTCGCCTTAATAGACCGCATCTTTATATTCTGTTCTGCTCATCTAGATATCCTGCCTATAGGATCCAAAATTTAAAATGTTTGCTGATTCAATTGCGTGCATTTGTTGTCTACTTGTGGAGGTCAATGTGAGCCCCCTTATCTGTTCTTTACATGAAGTCCTATTTGAATTTTTGTTTACCACTTAGCTTTTCTCATTTGAGCAACATAGGTCAGTCTAGAACCACCCTAAATAGAGGTCCTAACTACCTCCAGGACCATAGGTAAGGGACGAGTAGTGCACGCATAAGGAACGAGTTAGAAGCTATTAGAACTATTAGGTAACAACTGAAAGATAGTAATTGGGTAGTAAAGGAGATGATGACCCGTGCGCAATATTAGGAGTAGCACCCCAACTTGGGAAAGTTACAAAGTATTGCATGGGATGATCCTATTGGCTAAAAATCCTAGGACCCTTTTAATCCTGCTTGAAGTAATGTATATTTGTCTAAATTGCTTTATTTTCCTTTAAGACTAATTCGCTTAATTAAGTTCGGCCGGGACACACCGTTGAGGACCTCGAGGGGTGCCTAACACCTTCCCCTCAAGGTAATTTCGAGCCCTTACCCGATCTTTGGTAATTCAAACTAGTTTCACGACTTAACTGCTCTAGGTGCCCTAACGCACCTTAACCCGTTAGGTGGCGACTCTTCAAATCCCTTACCCCATCCCAACAGGAAGGGAGTTGTTTCAGAAATGCCGAAACCCGATTTCGCGAGGAAAAGGGGGCGTGACAGCATGGCGACTCTGCTGGGGATTCCCTTAGTATCTTACCATAAAAGACTTGATCTTTGTGAATTAGCCTTTAAGCAATGCTTTATTCTGTTAATACTTGCACACCCTTTCCCTTTACCACTTTATGTGAATTTATTTGCCTATTTTCAAGCATTTATGATTTCTCTTTACTATGCAAACTGACTTGTCTCTTTGTTTTCTTTCTTAAACACCTTTTCAATAATTTTTTATTTTTTTAGCAATCCACTAGGCAGGGCCTAGAGCTAGTTTTTATTTATAATGAATGAAAAAATAACAACATAATTGTCATGTTGTCCTACCAAGTATAGGACTCTAAATGATGTAATTACATCACACCTATTATCATATTTGGGCTTGTCACACCCAACCATGATATCACATCTGATGTAACTAAAATTACCAACTAAAACTAGCCTAGGTACATCACAAAAACTAAAATTTGCACTACATAACCATGTATCCTTATGTCCATCCATCGCAGGTTTGCATGTGTAGCCAAGTCTATTATCAATGCTCCAATTGCACCATTGCTCCATTTGTATCAATTGCATATCCTGTCCATCGAATTGTATTGGATCTAATGTCCTCACTGATTGCATGTGTAGCCATTTTCCTCTCTTTTCTCCCATTTGCATTTCTGAGTAGTTTGCTCTCTTCCATTACTGATTCCCAGTTCTGTCTAGTTGATTGCTTGCTGCCTTTGATGCTTCTGATTTGCTTATGTTCTGTTTATTGTGAGGCGTGTGCTTTGTGGACTGCATTGTAGGTTGGTCTACAATTGTCCCTGCACTGCCTCTCGTATGTTGTACCAATCTACACCTATTCCTCTTGGTTGGTTGCATCCTCAACATGTATGTTTTCCTGGCTATCTCTACAGACTTGTGTAAGAGTAACCAGATGAGGACCTCCATTATCATGTCTTCTATGCTTGTGTCTACTACCAAAGCTCTTTGAATGGGTTGATCATAGACCACCCTCTTAGGTTTCACCCAGTAGTAGGACATAATTGTAGTAGCTTTTCCATATAACTTGCTCTGCCTAGGCTGTCTGATCCCAACTTATATGCTTGTGCCTACTACCAGTACACTTTGAAGGGGATGAGCATGCGCTAATACCACCCTTACAAAATGCATCCAGTAATAGGGCATAGATACAGTATCGTTCCCTGCAAAAAAGAAAACCTTGTTAGTCAAAAACTCCTTCATCATGTTCTCCTTCCTAAGAAGTTGAGCGTGATGAAGTATTTTGTTATCATGGTCCCTTTTGCTGTTGTATGTGTTCTTGTATGAGTTCAAACACCTAACTGCTGTGTTGCAATTTGTTTCAAGTTTCCTAATTCGATTAGACATTCTAGACAACATAATCTCTCTTTCTTTGCTGTTCATGTCCCTTCCTACGACTAGATCAAAGCTCCTTACTTCAAACTGTTGTCCAATTCTATTTCTAGACAACTTACTATTATTTGATTGTACATTTCTTTGTGTCCAATTCTCCTTTAATTCTGCTTCCCACTTTCTTATGTCCCCTAATGATATGAGACTTGCCTGACCCCCTGTATCCCAGTGTATCCCAGCTCCTTTTATCTCCTGCTGTCCACTTCGTTTAGACATTCTGGACAATGTTTCCCCTGACTTCGTATTTCCTGACCTCGTTGACTGGACAGTAACATGATGACCTCCTTGATTCTATGCCTAGCTTAATTAGTAACCATATGGGATGAGTGCCTAGCACTAATACCACCAAATAAGTACCAATTTCAGCATAGGACATAGAGGTATTGATCCCACCTGCAAAAACGAACACAGAGTTAGATAAAAAAGTGATCCACATACTCTCCACCCATAGGCTTCGAGTGTGTTGATCGATTGATTTGCCCTGTCTCCTGCTCCTTCTACTCTCCTTTCCCTTACTCCTCCTTGCCTCCTCACTACTCAATTTCTTGCTACTTTCACCCTCAAGTGTGGATATTGTAACTTGTCCTCGTTAATAATTCTCCTTCCTTCGATATCCAGTTCCCAAAATCCCTAGCACTCAATCTCCCCAACATCCAGAACATAATTAGCAAGGTGATCTGCCATCTTGTTGCCTTCTCTGAATACATGAGTCACCTTGTAGTCCTCCCTTTCCATTAGCTGCCAAATATCTTCTATCTGATCCACTATGTTCCATGGTGGTTTCCATTCCTTCTCAATTACCTTCTGTAATAGCAATGAGTCAGTTTGAAGCCATACCTTAGCAAAGTTGTAGGCTGCGCATACCTTCAATGCCTCCAATATAGCTACTGCTTCCGCTACAGAATTGGTTGTCTCTGGAATCTCCCTTCCTAAAGCATACACCATATCTTCATATTCATCTCTAATATAAACACCATTTGAGCTCCTGCACGGATTCCCTCTTGAAGCACCATCAGTTTTGGCTTTCACCCAACCCTCCCTAGGCATCTCCCAAAGTACCTTATCAATCTTCAACCTAGGTGTATATTTCTCCATCATGTCCAGCAATTCATGCCACTTATGAAGTACATTTGCCAAGTCAGGTTTTCTTACTCTAACAAAGCCTTGAAGAGTAGATGAAACCTGGTAGATAACCCTGCTAATAGTCAATGTCTCCCCGTACCTATGACTGTTTCTTCTCTTCTACATCTCCCACACAATGCATGATGGAAGAGCTTGCAAAATTGGCTTGAGTCGTGGTACTACTTGGGTTGTCCAACACCTGGTGATAGCTTTGTGTAATGTTAGTCCCTCCATCCTTATTCCAGCCCTCGACAGAAAATATTTCCACACCACTTGGGCAACATGTGAAGTGAAGAACAAGTGATCAATGACTCCTGTTTGGGCTCTCTACAACACCAACATTTATAGGGCATAAAGTACCCTAACCTTCTCATAAAGTCATCTAATGGCAGCTTGGCTCTCCACACTTTCCACATGAAAAAAGCAATCTTGAATGGAAGTCCCTTTACCCAAATCATTTTATAAGCAAGTCTAGGGTGACTCCTTCTCCTAACATATTCCCAAGAAGACCTCACACTTAATTTTCCTTTAGCCTCTAGCATCCAGTATGGCACATCTAGGATATCTGTCATTGCTGGAGGCTTTACTGATTCCAGTATGTGTGTAGCATAATCCAAAGGCAACACCTCCATTATCCTCTCCACATTCCACATCCCATCCTCCACCACATCACAAACATTGTGTATAGTTTCATCAATACCAAACTCTGGAGGCACAAGGAAATATAGAGCTCCTAGTCCCGTCCAGTTGTCGAACCAAAAAAGAGACGATCCCATCTTAGGATGCCATGTTATTTGATGTTCAATGTCATCCCTACATTCTAGCATCTTTCTCCATATGTGAGACCCCCTCCTCCATGGCACGATCACAACATTAAGTTTCTTACAGCATTTTTGGCTCACAAACGAACTCCACAAGCTTGGCTTCGTCCTAAAGTTCCACCATAATTTGCAAAAGAGAGCCTTTGATACATCATGTAATGACCTAAAGCCAATACCCCCTTCTTCACACGGCCTACATAATGTATCCCATAATGCCCAGTGTCTACTTGTCCCTCCAATTGTACTACTCCAAAAACATTGCGCAAAAATTTTGTGCAACTTATTGATGACATTGTGAGGAGGGTTTACTGCTGACAACAAATGAATGGGCATGCTTTGAAGTACATGAGAAATCAATATAGCCCTACCACCAATTGATAACATCTTACCTTTCCATCCTTGTACTTTGTTCATCACCTTAGTAATTAACTCATGATAATATTCCAATTTCCTCCTAGCATAGAAGATAGGACAACCCAAATACATGAAGGGAAAATCCTTTCTCTCAATTCCAGTGGCCCTTACTACATTTCTAACAACCTCCAAGTCGACCAAATGATGTATGTGCACAGCAGATTTGGCCGTATTAACCATCTGCCCAGAAGCAGACTCATAAGAATTCAAAACTTGCATAATTAGCCTTATCGAGATTTCATCTGAAGAAGTGAATATTATGGTGTCATCTGCATAGGCCAAATGGTTTATTTTAGGACTCCACTTAGGCAACCCAAAGCTACGGAAATGTGGATTAAAGTGCAAAGCATTTAACCTCTGGCCATTTATGAGCATATAGTACCACTTATTAGACACAATACCAAATGCCAATCCTATGAATCTTTCATCGAACCCCATCTTCCCAACACCTTAGTCAAAAAGAGCCATGAAAGCCTATCATATGCTTTTTCCATGTCCAATTTAATCACTACATTGGGTCCTGCCTTTGTCCTCAATCGAATATCAGTAATGATCTCCTGAGTGAGCAACACATTCTCAACTATATTCCTCCCCTTGACAAATCCAGTCTTCTCCACAGAGATTATGTTAGGAAGGAGACCTACAAGCCTTTCATGAATAACCCTTGATATGATCTTGTTTGAAAAATTGCTAAGGCTTATAGGTCTCAGGTCTGAGAAAGTAACCACTTCCTTCTTCTTAGGTAATAACACAAGGTTAGTATGGCTAATGCATTTTGGCATCTCATGACCATTAAAGAATGCTCTAACCATATCGTATATGTCATCACCGATCATGTCCCAACAAGCGTGGTAAAAGCATCCTGTAAAACCATCAGGGCCTCCTGCACTCTCCCCATTCAATCCATATACTGCTTTCTTAACCTTGTCTTTAGTAGGCTGCCTCACCAGATCGTCATTCTGTATATTGCCAATCAAGTTAGGGACAAAATCAAGGATCCTGAAGTCAGATGGCATTAAAGACTCAGTAAATTGATCCTTGAAGAATGCTACTGCCTCTTCAGCAATATCTTTATCCTCTTCCACCCAAGTCCCCACACTGTTTTGGATTCTTTTAAGTTGGAGCCTCTTCCTTCTCCCATTCACATGTGCATGGAAAAATTTCGTATTTCTATCCCCCTTCTTAAACCATTGCATCCCTGCTTTTTGCTTCCAAAATTCCTCTTCTAAAGCCAAATATCTCAACATGTCAGCCTGCACTCTGTGTAGTCTTTCCCTGTTTTCAGATGTAGGAAAAGCCTCAAATTGATCCTCGTGTACCTTCACCACTTCTTCTAGGCTAGCAATCCTTTGAAAACCCATATGTGGCTTTGCTCCATGTAGTTAGGGATTTCTTCACCTTCTTTAGTTTAGCATTAAACATCACAAACGTATTAGCATGAAAATCAATATGCCAATTATCTCTAACCACCTGCTTAAAAGTATCGTGCTTTGCCCCGAAATTTAAAAACTTAAAAGTCCTCTTTACTGGCTCAGCTTCAATGTCACACTTGATGAGCATTGGTCTATGGTCTGACCCAATTTTTGGAAGATGAGTAACCTCCAATCCAGGGAATTTCAGCTGAAACTCCATGTTAGCAACACACCGATCCAGCCTTTTTAATATACACTCCTCATCCACTCTTCCATTCCACCACGTAAATATGTTGCCCTTGAACCCCAAGTCAGTGAGGTTGCACGTATTAATACAATGCCTAAAGTCATCGATTTCATTAATAGACACTAGGAGCCCTCCAAACTTCTCCTCCTCATCTCATATCACATTAAAGTCCCCTCCAACCAACCATGGGACAGTCATATCCCTGGCCAAATTATACAGAGAATCCCATAATTCAATCCTCTCTATTGAGTCACATTTTGCATACACCAGAGTTAAGAACAATTCCACATGAGTCTATGTGTGAAAAAGTCTTAGAGTGAGCTGTTACACCATGTTATACACAATCTCCACATCAAATACCTCGTCAATGAAGGCCCATAATTTATTGGACACATTTGCGACTGCCTGGGCAAATCCTATTCTACTTCTATACCTCTCGATTTTACTTGCTTCTTGCATGGGCTCCATTATACCTATAAATTCAAAATGATGCTTCCTATTCATTGTCACAAGCCTCTCAAAAGCTTGCATAGTATTAACGGACCTAATATTCCAAATTAAGGCATCCATTAGATATCCTTAGATTTAGAGAGAGTCCTCCTCGTTTGTACCCCTGTAGATGGGATGCTGGGAAATTCCTTCACTACTGGATCATTCACACCCTTATTTCTTCCCTTGGTAGCTGATTTGGCCTTCTCCATGTATCTAGGATAAAGGTCACCTTGTCTTGCAATATTTCTGAAGTTCTGAGAAATTGACTCTTCATCCATGTCATTTCCTAGCCTTTCCTGTTGGTCTTCTGCCTATTTCCCATCCATCTCAACTTCATTGATCTCCTTATTTTGTAAGTGAGCTAAGTCCTGATCCCCATGAATTCTTTTCTGCTTCACACCCTTAGTAGTCAATGAAACAGTGTTGCTCACCTTATCTTTGTTGTGTGCCTTGGGTAGTTTCCCACTTCCAGCTCCTATCTCTATATTAACATCACCTCCGCCCTCGATCATAGCCTGATTATCTATCTCAGTTCCACCCGGATCACCCATGTTGACATTGATGTCTTTAGGATTGACTATAGAGTTGCTAGGATTTCCCTCTTCATTCCCAGCACTAGTGTTTCCTGCATCTCCACCCTGTTATGCCCCTTTTCCTCCAAGTTGAATCTGCTTTCCATCACTAGTCACCTCTGCTTCTTGCTTATCTTTGTTGGCATTATCATCACCATTAACACTCTTCTCTTCTTCTTCAACATCAACATCTGAGTCCCTTTCTGCTTGCATACCATCTGGAACATCTCCTTCATCTGAAGCTTCTTCAATTTGATTCACCCATAATCTCCCTCCAGTCCAATTGACTCTCTCACTTGATTGAAACCCTTCCTCACTTTCATCTGCTTCACTTTGGCTCATATTTTTATTCTGCTTTGCTAACTCACCCTCCACCCTTGTGTCCTGAGATGGAACCTCTTGAATAGAGGTATTGGTAGTCACTATATTTCCAGCAAAAGTCCTTTGCACCCTTTAGGATGTTGATTCCCTAAGCCTTGCCTCTTCAGCCCTTCTTTCAGTAATAGTAGCATGACCAGCTAGTTGTATGTTTCCAGACCCTCCTACATCCACCATCTTTTTAGATTTACTCCCATTTGAATTAGGATTAAAAGCTAGAGCAGCAACATCTAATTGTTTCTCAGTAACATCAGATCTATTCGTTGGCTTTGCATTACCTTTCCCTGTATCCATTGGGCTAGGTTCAGCTGTGCTTTGTGCCAATACCATTTGATTGTTGTTCACCTGCTCCTCCTCATCAATCTCCAAAAGTGCAAACTGATTATTTGTTTGCAGTTGTTGCCCAATACCTTGAACCTGTTGACCATTAGCTTGATCAAGTGGAACAATTTCCCTTCCAGAAGTAGCATGCTCTACACCTTGCTTATTACCCTTTTTTGTTCGATTATCCCTAACCTCCATCCATTGCTCCTTACCATTTCTCACTTGATAACACCATTAAGGGACCCTGCTGATGTTCATTACCTGAAGCAGTAGTTTGTTCATTAAGATTTCCAGCTTCCTTTTCACCTTGTTCCTGCTCTTTATTTTCAACCAACTCAGGATGCAATAGCCAACACTCCATCATGTCATGCCCTTGTAACTTACATTCCCTACAATATTTTGGAAAATAATCGTATTTGATATTCACCCATTCACTTCGTACCTCTTTTGTCACCTCATTACCCATCCTCACTTTTTTTGGTTTATCTGCCAGGAGATCAATCAACACCTTAACTCTAGCACAATTAGGCCTTGTCTTGTTGATAGTTGCCATGTCCAAGTGAAGAGGCTTTCCAACCACAGAAGCTAGTGAAAACAAGCATTCTTTAACAAAGAAGGTAGGCAATAAATTAGGGAAAGAAATCCATGCCATCACCTTAGGAGTTTCTTCACCTACCTTAAACTTATGATCATAAATCAATGTCCTCAATTGATATTCATGTCCCACCTTATCTTTAACATAATACACACTTTTGGACGTAAAATCAATAAAATCTTTCCATAATGACATACGAACTAATACATGCCTATCACGTAAATACCCAATGTTGCACTCTCCTTTAATTCCACATTGCAGTGGAATTATCTTACGTAGTTCATTAAGCTCAGGCCAACCATAAGAAAATTTGGCTACGATAGCATATTGAAGGCCCTCAAGTACGTTCATCCTCTCTACCTCTGCCTCAGTAAACTCGATCACATGCTGCCCATTAAGTATATTGGCTCGTCTAGGCTGAATTGGCTCGACAGAATTGGCTCGATCATGCATGGCAGTATTCAACGTAGCAGGTTTCAGAATTTTTGCATAATCCAGCGGTGGGGTGTTCTTATTTGGTGGTGTAGATATATTGGGGGGTGGTTGTGGTGGCAGCCCAGCCACAGTAGGTGGCTGGCCGTTGACTGACGAGGCCATGAAAGGCTGAAACAGTGTTGTCGCCTCCAAGTCTCCAGAAAATCGCCAGAGAGATTGCCCTATTTTTATTTTTATTTTTGTTGCCTTTTCAATTATTAAATACTGCATTTATCATTTTTTCAACATGCAAATACGTGACAACGTGCTATTTTTTGTTGCATAAATCATGCTCAACATCATATTCCACTCGTGCGTAATCAATACCATAGCAATGCTTGATGAGTGTTTGCGCTCTTCCTATATATCACCCCTTTGATTACGGAAAGGCTTATTTGCGGTAAAACTAGTCGATCAGTGGTGCGGTCGACGGTTCAGTGCCTTTCCCCCTCAAGCTGTCCGCTTGAGGGTACCCGTCTAGACCTCTATAGATACCTTACTCTGATTAATTGTACATGCATCATGGTCAAACCTAGCCAAGGTTAATATGTTATCCACATAATAACCCTTTAAGAAAAGCCTTGTCCAAAAGTCCACCGGAGTTTCCATAATCCCAACGGACACAAGCACGATCTGTGAATTAATTTGTAGAAATAAGTGCCAATATGCTAATCATTGACCTATAAATAGTCGAATATGGAGGGGGAAAGGGCCTAACCTTATTTGTTTTGCAGAAAATGAGGCACGAAGTCCCAAGGTTCGGCATGGTCCGTAGCTTACCACCATTGTTGCTAGTTTGGTGGGAAGATCTTTCATCAAGTGACAAAAAACATGAGAAAAAAGTCTTGGGAAATTTGCCTTCTTTATTGGACATCCAACCGAACAATATGTTGATTGAAGCTGCCACTATGTTCTGGGATGGAGAAAGGTCCGTGTTCCGTTTTGGCAACACATAAATGACCCCTCTCTTGGAAGAAATAGGGGGATTTGCTGGACTACCTTGGGACAGTCCCGGTTTATTGGTGCCGGAATATCGTACCGCTAGAGGGTTTCTGAAAATGATGGGTTTGAAAAAGAACGACGATTTGGAGTGCCTGAAGAAGTCCTACATACCCTTTGACTACCTCTATGAATGATATGGTCATATAAAATCCTATCGTATCTTCCATGATGAATTCTCTATCACTTCCGTGTGTTGTATTCACCGTAGGGTTTTTGTGTTCATCGTCTGCTTCCTGGGTATGATAGTGTTTCCAATTCAAGGGGATATAATTCACACCAGACTGACCATGGTAACTAAAACCTTAATGGAGGGAATCGAGGGACAAACACATACCATTGTCCCTATGATCATAGCAGACATATATCGGGCCTTGGACCGCTGCCAGAAAGGGGTTCAAACACTTCGAGGGTTGTAATCTACTGCTACAGGTTTGGTTGTTGGAGCATCTTCAGAGAGGTCAATACCGTCAAAAGCTTCCACGAAGGCCGTGGAATGATCATATAGCTCTCCATCACCCTAAGAGAATGACCTATATCCCAGACAGGTTTTCTCAACCAGAGAATGCTACAGAATGGGTGCAGGTTTTCGACAGTTTGACTGAGGATCAGGTTCAATGGATGTTCGAATGGTTCCCCACTGACGAGTTCATCATCATATCTAGGGACGCTCCGCACTTGGTGTTGATCGGGTTAAGGGGAATATACCCTTATGTTCCCATCAGGGTTATGAGACAAGAAGGCAGGAAGCAAGTCATATCGCGAGTTTCTAAAATGAGTCACTACAGGGAAGATTTCCAGGATGACGACATACCATACAAATGTGAAGCTCAGCATATGTGGCACTTAAAGATTATTGTAGAAAAGGACACCATCGAACCAGACCGGTATCACGCAGGGCATGTGCGCTTTTCCCCATCATGGTTGGAAGATATCATAGCAGTAATAGTTAAGCTGGGGATCGGTCGAGGAAACAGGGTCATAGACGAAGTTTCTAAAGCCCAAGTAATGCAACAAACTACGCAAAAGAGTTCATGAGTCCGAGGTCGAGCATCTAGAGCAACACAAGACTGATATGGAGCTGATCAATGAATGGAGGTAAATGGCTATCAAGTCTAATGAAAGGTTGGAATATATGGAGCAGGGTCTGCTGGAGCTGGAAGAGAAAACAAGGAAAAGATTCATCGACTGCCAGAATGCTAAGGGAAGCGAAGGAGGACATCTAGCAAGGGTATACCTACTGCTGGGCATGCGCGACCTAGGGAACCTAATCGAGAGAGCCAAGAGGATCAAGCCTGGGGAGGATCCTTCTAGGACCAAGTAGATTAGGTTTATTTGCTTTTCAAATGTAATAAGCCCATTGCCATTAATGACTTATCTTATTTATCGTCGTTTTAGATTCATCTATTTTTACATTGATGAAATGAGGCAATTATTGGCATTGAAATTTTCAAAATCAACTTGTCGCTAGGCCTACCTCGGGCACAACGAGGCTCCCAAATTAGGACGCGAATTTACATTCCCGCACTATGTGTTTAAATACTGTAGATATTTTTAGAACTCTTAATGACTTGGTTACCTTTTGTTTTTCTTTCTTTTTAATTATTCCCATTCCCCAAGGTTGGTTCACGCATACTGGCATCATCAGCTTACCATACCAGATCCATAGGCACTCCACCTTCTCCTCCTTCAAGTGTACCGAAAGGAAAAAGGAAAAGCTAAAATGGATGATATGAACGGCGTCAGAAAGGAAAATACTACACATGTTGAGAATGTGGAAACGTCCGATGGTCGGGGCACTCAGGCGCCAAATGATTTGGTTTTACGTCTTGAGCAGAAGATACTTGAACTACAGGGCGAGCTTGAGCAGGTCCATAACTTGGAAAATCTTTACCTCACAATGAATGTCCCAAATGTCAACACCCAAAACCCAGCACCACCTCCGAACACACCCAACAAACGCCCGCATCCCGCACCTCACCAGTATACCACCCCTCCTCAAAATCAACATCTCCCTACTCAATATCAGCAAACCACTTATAACACTCCTCAGAATACCCCACAAATTATCCCCGAACCCCAAAACTCAATCAATTATCATCACTATACCCAAACTCCTGGCATTCACCATAACAACCCCATATACGTGGAAACCTTACCTCACTCCACTCAACCAATATCATATACACCAGAATCCGCCGAGAAGGACCTGCTCATCAAGAACATGGATGAGGAGCTCAAGAAACTAACAAGCCAAGTTCAGGGTGTTGAAGGAGGTAAAAGGATAGAAGGTCTGAATTATGAAGATTTGTGCATACAGCCAGATGTTTAACTGCCAGAGGGTTACAAACCTCCCAAGTTCGAAATGTTTGATGGGACGGGTGACCCCAAGGTTCATATGAGAACTTACTATGACAAGCTCGTGGGGGTTGGAAAAGACGAAAGGATTCGCATGAAGCTGTTCATGAGAAGCCTTACTGGAGATGCCTTGTCTTGGTACATAAGCCAGAATCCCAAGAAATGGGCTAATTGGGTGAGCATGGCGTCAGATTTCATGGACATGTTCAGATTCAACACAGAGAATACACCAGATGTTTTCTATATCCAGAACCTGAAGAAGAAGCCAACTGAAACTTTCCGCGGGTATGCTACTCGGTGGAGGTCAGAAGCAACAAAGGTCAGGACGACGTTAGATGAGGAACATATGAACATGTTCTTTGTATCCACAATGTTATGAAAGGCTAATGGTCATTGAGAATCATAAGTTCTCTGATATCATCAAGCTCGGAGAAAGGATCGAGGAAGGTACTAAAAGTGGAATGGTGAGGAATTTCGAGGCATTGCAGGACATGAACAAAGCACTACAGTCAGGTGGCATATCAAAAAATAAAGAAGTGGGAACAGTAATTGTTGCCCAAGGTCCGAAAACTCTATTTGTATACCAAACACCTCCACCCGCATACCAACCTTCACCTCCTAGATATTCCCAACCTGCTACCACCTACCACACCTACACTACCCAACCATCCTATTATCATTCACCTCCAACTCGTCCAAACTACCAAAAATCCAGGCCCAATTTTGATCGCAAACCACCCAGACAGTACATCGTCGTTGCTGAACCCATCGACCAGTTGTACGAAAGGTTGAAAGCTGCTGGATATGTCACCCTTATTCCCGCTGTGGCAATGGAAAATTCATCTCAATGGGTCAATCCAAACAAGACTTGTGCGTACCATTCCGGTATGAAGGGACACACTATTAATAAGTGTCGCACCTTGAAAGACAAGATCCAGACACTGATTGATAATAAGGTCATACAGGCAAAGTAAACTGCACCTAACGTCCGCAACAATCCCCTCCCAGATCATAGGGGTGAAGGGGTCAATGTAATAGAAAATGATGAAGAGTGAGATCCAAGGGATCAATCGGGCTTATTCGGGAAGGCGATGATCCTAAGAAACCTGCAGTCATGCTCAATCCCATTGTGGTGCATGTACAGCCGCCAGTTGAAGTTGAGGTAGCCGCATCATTGAAGTGGAGGTGGCCACACCTTTCACTGTAATGGTGGCATCCACACCACCCTTCAGTTCCAATGTTGTACCTTGGGATTATGTGGCCGAGGCTAGAAGAAAAAGAAGGTCGAAAATGGAAGTGTCCGGTGCTGCACAAGGAAGACCAGAACAGGAAAGGTTTATACACCTGAACATTTGGGAGAAACCAGTAAGAAAGCTTCCAGCAAACTGCTTGTTATTGATACTGGTCCAGATGACCTCGGGAGGAAAGTGCAGGCAAGGGAGTACTCTATCGTTGATCATCTGAACAAAACTCCCGCCCAGATATACATCTTGTCATTGCTGCAAAATTCTGAAGCACACATGAATGCTCTGATGAAGGTGCTGAATGAAGCATATGTACCCAACAACATCACTAGCGGAGAAATGGCCAACATGGGAGGGGAGGTGCTACAAAGCCACAAGATCACTTTCCATGAGGACGAGCTTCCACCTGAAGGGTTAAGTCACAACAGGGCACTGCACATCACAGTGCAATATGAAGATAAGTTTATCGCCAGAGTTTTGATAGATGGAGGATCCAACCTCAACATTTTCCCATTGACAACGCTGAAGAGGTTGGGCAAGGGCCTACATGAGATATGAGCAAGGACTATGAATGTGAAAGCATTCGATGGGTCTCAAAGGGCTACCATCGGAGAAACTAATCTCTGCTTGCAGATGAGCCCTACCTGGTTTGATGTTGAATTTCATGTGCTGGACATATCCGCCTCCTACAATCTACTATTGGGACAACCGCGGATACATGTCGCTAGGGCTGTAGCATCTACTTTGCACCAGGCTGTGAAGTTTGAGTGGAACCATCAAGAAGTGATCATCCATGGAGATATGAGCAACCCCATTTACACTAGTCAGACTGTTCTGGTGGTAGAAAACAGAAGGAAGTTAGGTGGAGAAACCTACCATCGCATCGAGCGTGTTAACGCAATCGAAAATGATAAGTGGTGTAGTAGCAATATAGAAAGCATATTGGCATGGAGAGGGTACGAACCTGGCATAGGGATCGGTAAAAACGTTTAAGGCATTTCCAAGACAATACAGCTGAAGCGCCATGGCAAAACCTTTGGGTTGGGGTATCAGTACACCTAGCAGGAATACGATGATTGGTCACCACCATGGCGTGGTCCATACTACCCTAGTGAGCAACCCGTGCCGCACTTAAGTCAGACCTTCCGTCAGGCCAATATCATATGGGGATCAGAGGAAGAAGAAGCATTGGCAACATTGAGGAATTTGTTCTTGGAAGATGATGATATGGACTTGTGTGATCATCGAGGAGGAGGACGTCACGACTCCAAAACACCCAGTCGTGATGGCGCCTATCGTGAAATTAGGCAAGCCACACATTTCATTTGCTTAAAGTTGTTTTCAGAAAAATCATCATATTTGCTGCAAGAGTCTTATTTTTATAAATCATTATATTGTTTAACATCATTAAAACCCAACTAAACAAATTCCTGATCTAGTGTCACCGAGTCACGAGCTACTATAAATAAATTGTCGAAATACAAAGCTGACATAATACTGTCTGAAATAAAAACATGTGGTAGGTAGATAAAGAAGGAGAAAACGAGGTTGCGATCGCCAACTGCTACCTCGAAGACTCCAAAAGAAACTATGACAACAAATCAACAACTACTATCGGGTCCCGATGTACCTGAATCTGCACACAAGGTGCAGGGGGTAACGTGAGTACACCAACTCAGAAGTAACGAACCCAATCTATGGGTTGAGAGGTAGTGACGAACTAAACCTCAATAATTGTAATGAAAATAGTGTACGCAATCCAGGCATGTTCACAGTTCTAACAGATAATGAAAGAAGACAAAATGATACATATATGATCAACAACTCATGTATAACACAATATACTCTACATGCCAATATGTCAACTGTATGAAATGCACATAGTGCTCAAAATATCTCACATATGAGTCCACTTAGTACTGTATATGGCTCTCAGGCCCAAGGAAGATCCATCCCAGAAAGTACATAAATACCGGTGACCGTAGTCACTTAGTACTGAGGAAGGCCAATCTAGCTCCACGAAGAAGATCCATCTCCGGAATACAATCTATGTCCAGGGAATATCCATCCCTCAAATATCATCACTTCGGACAAGATCCATGTCCAGGGAAGATCCATCCCTCAAATATCATCACTTCGGACAAGATCCATGTCCAGGGAAGATCCATCCCTCGAATGTCAATGCGCTCACTGGGGTGTAAAGACTCCGGAGGGGATCCTATTAGCCCAAGCGCTATATCAAGCCAACGAAGGCATGATCAGAGTATCGCTGCGGTGTGCAGCCGATCTCATAACTATCTCAATAACAGGCTCTCGGCCTCACTCAGTCATTACTCTCCAGTCTCGCTCACATGGGCTCACATATGCATGAACTAGCCCGAAACAATGATACATATATAAACTTAACAATTACCGGGACTAAGGTATGAAATGATATGCTATGACAGGACTGAGTATATGAAATCAAATAAACACATAAGGAGACAACAATATACGACCACTCGGGTCTCAGCATTTTCGGCGTGACGCCCTAGCATTTGACTTAGCATGATTTCTAGCATGTTCACATTAACCACATCAATAAAAGTGTGGATATCAATTCGTAATAGCTACTAGACGGTGCCATGGGATGAGCCAGGCCACAAATCACTCGGTTCACGCTCGCACGCCCGTCACATGGCATGTGCGTCACCTTAATTATAGTCATATATCATATAGTTTGGGGTTTCGAACCCTCAAAACCAAGTTTGGAAACGTTACTTACCTCAAAACCGACTAAAATCCTAGCCCACAATGCCTTTGCCTCTAGACTCGGCCTCCGGGTGCTCCAAATCTACCAAATATCATATTTATATGATTAATATATGCCAAGGAACGAAGCCCACTCGAAATTTATCAAATTTAACCAAAAATCCCAAAATTGACCAAACCCAATCCCCAGGCCCACGTATCAAAATTTGATAAAAATCACAAAAATAAAATCCTTATTCCCTCACGAGTCTACCCATATCAAATTCATCAAGATCCGACCTTAATTGCCCATTCAAATCACCAAAAGAAATTCTCAAACATTCCTCCCATTTTCCCCAATTTACACTCTAATTTCTCAAATTAACTGATGAAATTCAAGACTAAATCATGAAATTAAACCAAATGAGAGTGAATAATACTTAACCCAATAACTCCTCTGAAAATCCCCTCAAATTTCACCTTTTCCCGAGCTCTCTAATGGTTTTTGTGATAATGGACTTAAACCCTCGATTTTTTAAATATAATCTAATTGCCCAGCTATTCCTTCTACGCGTTCGCGGCCCGATGCTCGCGTTTGCGAAGGCCAGCTATCCATACCCCTCGCGTTCGCGTAGGCCAGCGACCTCAGGCCCACCTCCCCTCCTTCCTTTTACGGGTTCACGACTCTCCACACGCGTTCGCGTAGGCTCCTCAAGCCAACCCTCCGCGTTCAAAACCTCCCCATCGCGTTCGCGAAGGACAAATCCAGAAGCCCCCAACTTTCCTCTTTGCAATTGCATACCATCAACCGCGATCGCGATACACACCAGATGCACCAGAAACCAGCAGCAGCAAACCATGAAGAAATGAGCCGAAACCATCCCGAAACCCATTTGAGGCCCTCGGGACCTCAACCAATCACATCCCATAACCTTATTAAAACTTAGTTGAGCCTTCGAAACACTCAAAACAACTCCAAAGTTTGATTCAAGCCTAAGAACGTAGAAACTTCTAAATTTCGCCAATGATGCCGAAACCGCCCAAAACACGTCTGATTGACCTGAAAATTTGCACACACATCCAAAATGACACTATAAACCTGTTCCAACTTCCGAAATTCCATTCCGACCCCTATAACATATTTTCCAATGCCGACCGGAAATCGCCAAAAACTCAATTTCGCCCATTCAAGCCCAATTCTACTCCAAACTTCAAAATAAAATTCCGAACACACTCCTAATCCCAAATCACCTAACGAAGCTATCCGAGCCATAAAATCCACATTCCGAGGTCATTTACCTATAAGTCAACTCCCAGTTAATTTTTCTAACCCTAAGGCCAACTAAAGAGACTAAGTGTCTCATTTCTCTCCACAATTACTCCGAACCAGAGCCAACCACCCCAACAAAACATAAAAGAGCTGAACAACACATAATAAAGCGGAAATAGGGAAAACAGGGCTAATCTTGCGGAATGAACGGTCGCCTCGTTACAAAGGAGGAGGAAGACCCTACCGCTAAGATGTGGAGAGAGGGGAATTCCTCAAGAAATGGATTGTTAGACCATCAAGGGCCCGACGAGTCCCGGGGTAGCAAGGCAGAATAGCATTGTTTACTTTTTCTGGAAAAAAAATGATTTCCACTTTGGCAATTTTTTTAAAAATAATATTTTTCAATGTTCCAAAAACGTTATTTGAGTTATTGAAAATCATTTGTTTGACGTTTTAAATGGCTTGATGTTTTATTATTACTACTTTTCTTTCATATATTTATCCCTACAGTATTACTATTTCCTATCTTGATGAACCGACGACTGTGACATGTAATGAGACAACGCAACAAAAGGACAGTGATTCAGTAGAAATAGAAGAAGAGGATGTAATAACTGAAGAGATCGTCATAGAAGTAGAGAATTTTGAGAACAAGCCAAAGTCCAACCTGGATGAGACCGAGATAGTCAACTTAGGGGATTCCGAAACCATCAAGGAAACCCGCATAAGCATCCATTTGTCACCGTCAGAGAAAGAAGAATACACTCGGTTCCTGAAAGAATATAAGGATATATTTGCATGGTCATACGATGATATGACGGGGTTGAGCACATACATAGTGGATGATAACTAGGATTTTAACCTTATTTTACACTCTTTCTTGCTTAAGTTTTGGATAAAGGTGTATGCAAAATAGTCCCAAAGGCTTACTTGTTTTACTTGATTGCAGGGTTTGATCAAAAAGGGTAAAAAATAGTCAAAAACCTGCTCAAAAAGGAGTGAAACATGCACAAGTACCAAGAACAAGCACAAGCAGGGTTCAACTGACCAGTGCGGACCGCAGTCCACTTTATGCTGTCCACATTGATGAGATTCAGAGAAGCTGTTTTGAAGGCAAAATCAAGACTGCGGTCCAGTTTATGCGGTCCGCGGTGAAGAGATTCAGAGAGTGCTTTTGAAGTCCAATACCAACACGGATGGCAGTCCATTTTACGCGGTCCACACTGAGGAGATTCAGAGACCTTTTTACCTTGAAGCCCAGGAGACCAACGCGGACCGCATTCCATTGTGCGTGGTCCGCGTTGAAGCCACCGCGGCCATGGTGCATTTTACGCGGACCGCGGTGGCCAAGTTTAAAGGCCCAGGTTTTCAAGCTAAGAGCCTCACCGCGACCGCAGTCCATTTTGTGCGGTCCTCGGTGACCCCGCAGGAGTATTTTTGTCCAAAAAATTTGGCCTAGTATAAATAGTTTCTTTTCTTATTTTTAGGGAAGCTTTTGTACTCTCATATTATCAGGAGCTCGTGAACGGTTTTTTCCCAGCTTTTTGAGTAATTTTAGAAGGGTTTCAACATTGAATCTTTCAATTATATGGGTTTTGCTTCATCTATTTCTCTAAGTTCTTTAGTTGTTGTGAGTAGCTAAACCTATTAGCTAGGGTTATGGCTCAACCCTAGTGTGGGTGCTTAATGGGTCCTTTAAATTACGTCTTAGATGTTTATGAGTGTTTGGTATTTAGGCTGATTTGTGGTTTCCATATTAAAATTGGTGGTTGCAAACACTAATTCGTGTTCAGTTGACTTGGGTTCTTCTTGAGAAAGAGAACTTGAGTCTAGAAAATCAGCCCAACAAGGAATTGGGACGAAACCAAGAGATTGATAGTCCCAATTAACGGGTTAAACCTAGAGATTGTAAAACCCTACTTGAGCCAATATTGCTTGCATAATCTTGGAACCCAATTGGCCTCGAGAGAGGCAATTAGGGCAAGGCCACTCAAACTACCGAGAGGTATAGAGTGGCTAATTCTGTGCATTGGCTATGCCATGTTCCCTTTGCTAACATCTCTGCCTTAGGTATTGGATCCCGTTAAATATTCGCCTAGGGGAAAGTCATAACCCTAGTGCATTTTATCCATTAAGAAAACACCCAAAAAGATATTAGTTAATTAATTAGCAAATTACCATTAGTATAAACCGTAGTATAACTATCAAATCAAAAAATTTGAAAAGTGCAATTAAGAGCACGAAACACTACTAGATTACCTAGAACGCAACTCCAATATTCATAACTCTCTTTGGAATCGATCTCGATCCTTCGGGTAAAAGATGCACCGACCCTCATCTTGCTACTTTATAGTAGTGTAGGTGAGCGCCAATCACTTTTTGGCGCCGTTGCCGAGGAGTTATACAGTGTTGATTATCTATGTGAATAGTGGTGTTAAGTGTTTTTCTTTCCTTTTCTGTTAACGTGTGTGTTGAATCTACTCAGGTGCTAATGGCGGATCCTTTGGGAAACGTTATTGCGGGGGAGGAGGTATATGACAACCAAGAAGATGAAATTAACCAAGTACCACCTCCCAGACGGGGCCGACAGGCCAATATGAATGAGGACATTCCAGACCCTCCCCCGCCACCAGCTCCCAGAGCTGCCCCTCGGGTCCTTCCAAACGAGGGGTGTGCTAGTGCTATTGTCCCGCCTAGAATCTGGGCGGGAAATTTTCAGATAACAAATGTGATGCTGACACTCTTGGAGCGGCGGGGCTATTTCACCGGAGCCGCCCACCAAAATACTTACAAACATTTGAAGGGCTTCGTGGATTCCTGCTGGGGTAGTAAGCAAATGAACGTCTCTGAAGATGCCTTGAGACTGCGGTTATTCCCCTTCTCTCTTCGAGGGAAGGCTCTTGATTGGTTCGAGCGGCTTCCCAACCACTCCATATCCACATGGGATGAGCTCGCAGACAAGTTTATTGCAAAAAATATCTCCTCTAGTCACATGGCGGCGCTCAGAGATGAAATATTAGCTTTTAAGCAAGAACCCAACGAGCCTTTGCATGAGATTTTGGAGCGCTACCGAGGAATAAACACTATCAATCAATGTGTGGTCAATCAATTGGCCGGTGGAAATTTCATGAAATTGACTTACCCCGAGGCATATGAGGTCTTAGATGAGATGGCTGACACATCGTCAGCATGGCAAAGTAGAGCAAACGTACCTCAGGGTGAGTCCGGTGTCAATAGTCTTCACAAATGGGCAAGCAATTGCCAAGCTCACTATCACTATGAACCAACTTGCCAAGGCCTAGCTTCAACAATTACAAGGGCCAAAACAAGTAAATGCCGGAGGGAGTGAATGTGTTAGTGAACCAAAGAAGACCTCGGGGAAATCCAAAACAAATCAACAATGATCAAGGTGACCAAGGACAAAGTGCGTATAGTCAAGAAGAGCCATATGATGATCAAGAAGGGGATGTTTGTGCTAATAATTACCAAAGTCAAGGGAACAATCAAAACTGGAGCAACCAAGGCAACAATCAAAGTTGGGGTAATCAAAGACAGAGAAATTGGAACAATAACAACAATTCACGAAACTGGGGGAACAACAACAATCAACAATGGGAGAACAACAATGATAAAAATTGGAGCGGAGGCAATAACAACAACAATTGGGGTGGTAATGGTAACCGGGGGTCGAGCTTTAAAAGGCCCCCGATGTACCAACAACCAAGAAATCCACCCCCGTACCAAGCTCAAGGACAAAGCTCATCAAGTAATGACATGGGAAGAATTGAACAAATGTTCAAGAAAATGATGGAGCGAAACGTGGACTCCGATGCTCAATTGGCCTCCCACAACACCTCCATTAGAAACCTTGAAGTACAAATGGGCCAAATTTCTCATGCCTTGAACACACGCCCAAAGGGAGCATTACCGAGTGATACGGTGGTGAACCCCAAGGGTGGGAACAATAATAATACCGGTCACGCTATGGTGATGACCACAGGAAGTGGAAAAGGCGGTGAAGCGAGTTCTTCTAGACAAAAGAGAATTGTTGTTGATGATGATGGATTGCCAAATGATGAGTTACCAATTGAAGTTGAGCAAGTGGTGGAAGATCCAACTACTAGTGAGGTGAGAATTGATATCCATGATAATGGGGAGGATTTGCAAAGGGACGTGAACCCGTCTAGGGAACACGTGATTGATATGCCGGAACCCGTGGTCCCACAAGCCAAGGCACCATTGCCTAGGCCCCCTCCTCCATATCCTCAAAGGTTGGCGAAGCAAAAGCAAGAGAATCAATTCAAGAAATTCATCGATATGATGAAAAGTCTTTCCATCAATGTCCCTTTGGTTGAAGCTTTGGAGCAAATGCCCGAGTATGCTAAGTTCATGAAGGACTTAGTCACAAAGAAACGGACTATGGAGTGTGAAACCATTAAGATGACTCACCAATTGAGTGCCATAGTGCATTCAATGGCACCCAACTTGAAGACCCGGGAGCTTTTACCATTCCTTGTACAATCGGGAGTGCGGATTTTGCTAAAGCTTTGTGTGACCTTGGAGCTAGTATAAACTTGATGCTATACTCGGTCTTTAAAACATTGGGGATTGGGAAAGCTAGGGAGACCTCCATGCGTCTTCAAATGGCAGATAGATCAATGAAGAGGCCCCTAGGGATAATTGATGATGTGTTGGTGCGGGTGGACAAATTTATTTTGCCCTCGGATTTTGTCATATTGGATTGCGAAGTGGATTATGAGGTCCCCATCATCTTGGGAAGTCCCTTCCTTGCAATGGGGAAGGCCTTAGTTGACGTGGAGGCCGACGAGCTCACTTTCCGAGTGGGCAATGAAAATATTGTGTTCCATGTGTGCAAATCAATGAAGCAGCCCAACAAAAAAAAAATATGCTCTTTCATGGACCTTGTCACCGAGGTTATTATTGATGATGCAAGCTCTAGGATTAATGTTGAAGATCCAGTGAGGGAATCTTTATTGAACCATGATGACATCGTGGTGGATGGATTACTTGAAAGTACCAATGCCCTTCAAGGCATGGGTTCTTATTCCTATGGTCCCCAAAAGTTATCACTGGACTTGGAGAATCGAAAAACTCCTCTGACAAAGCCTTCAATCGAAGAGTCACCTACAATGGAGTTGAATCCACTTCCACCATACCTCAGGCATAAATATCTTGGTCCCTCTCGTACTTTGCATGTTATAATTTCCTCTTGCCTAACCTAATTGCAGGTAGATTCCACCTTAAAAGTGCTAAGGAGAAGGAAGAAAGCCATAGGATGGACTCTTTTTGACATTCGGGGAATAAGCCCCGCATTTTGCATGCACAAAATCATTCTTGAGGATGGAGCGAAGCCTTCCATAGAAAACCAACGGAGGCTCAACGAGGCAATGCAAGAAGTGGTAAAGAAAGAAATAATCGAGTGGCTTGATGCAGGGGTTGTCTACCCAATTTCGGATAGCGCTTGGACTTCTCCGGTCCAATGTATTCCAAAAAAAGGGTGGCATGACAGTGGTCCAAAAACGACAAAAATGAACTCATTCCAATGAGAACGGTCACAGGATGGCAGGTGTGTATGGATTACCACAAGTTAAACAAAGTGACTCGCAAGGACCATTTCCCCTTACCCTTCTTGGATCAAATGTTAGATAGGCTTACGGGTCGGGCTTTCTACTGCTTTTTGGACGGGTATTCAGGCTATAATCAAATCTTGATTGCCCCGAAGGATCAAGAGAAGACCACTTTCACATGTCCTTATGGTACATTTGCCTTCTCCCAAATGCCTTTTGGTCTTTTCAATGCACCCGCCACATTTCAGCGGTGCATGATGGCGATTCTTAGTGATATGGTTGAAGACTTCCTCGAGGTGTTTATGGATGACTTCAGTGTAGTTGGGGATTCCTTTGATGAGTGTTTGAGCAATCTTGACAAAGTCCTCGCTCGCTGTGAAGAGACCAACCTAGTACTAAACTGGGAAAAGTGCCATTTTATGGTGGAATAAGGGATCGTGTTGGGTCACAAAATCTCTAGGAATGGAATTGAAGTGGAAAAGGCGAAGATTGAAGTGATTTCTAAATTGCCACCTCCAACTTCGGTTAAGGGGGTCCGGAGCTTCCTTGGGCACGCCAGGTTCTATCGGCATTTCATTAAGGACTTCTCTAAGGTGGTCAATCCTCTTTGCAAATTGTTAAAGAAAGATGACAAATTTCACTTTGATGAGAATTGCAGGAGTGCATTTGAATTGTTGAAGCACAAGTTTACCACAACGCCTATTATCACTGTGCCGGATTGGAGCTCTCCTTTTGAGCTTATGCGCGACTCTAGTGATGTGGCTGTGGGGGCGGTGTTGGGCCAAAGGGTGAACAAGATCTTTCACCCCATCTATTATTCTAGCAAAATAATGAACTCGGCCCAAATGAACTACACCATCACTGTGAAGGATCTATTGGCAATAGTCTTTGCGATGGAGAAATTTCGTCCTTATCTTATGTGTGCCAAGGTCATAGTTCACACTGACCATGCGGCACTCCGGTATCTCATGAGTAAAAAGGATTCCAAAGCGAAACTCATGCGGTGGGTGTTGTTGCTTCAAGAGTTCGACTTGGAGATTATTGATAGAAAAGGGAGTGAAAACCAAGTGGCCGGCCATCTTTCCCGCTTGGAGGAGCAAGGTCGACCTAGTGATGGGCTTGAAATTGATGATAGTTTCCTTGATGAACAACTTCTTTCTGTGTCAATGCAAGAAATGCCATGGTTCGGGGACATTGAAAATTATATTGCCACCAGTGTTGTTCCTTGTGATCTGTCTTCCAACCAAAGGAAGAAGCTTAGAAGGGATAGCATGTATTTTTAGTGGGATGAACCATACTTATTCAAGATTTGAAATGACGGTGTCATCCGGCGATGTGTGCCTGAAGAAGAACAAGGATCGATTCTTGAGTCTTGCCACTCCTCACCTTATGGTGTTCATCATGGAGGGGCAAGGACCGCCTCCAAAATGCTAAGTTGTGGTTCTTTTGGCCTACCTTATACAAGGATGCTAGTGAGTTGGTGAAGCGATGTGATGAATGCCAACGAATGGGTGGCATATCCAAGAGAGATGAGATGCCTCTTACTACTATCCTTGAGGTGGATATATTTGATGTATGGGGTATTGACTTTATGGGGCCATTTGTGAGTTCTTGTGGAAACACTTACATACTCGTGGCTGTGGACTACGTTTCAAAATGGGTTGAAGTTGTGGCTTTGCCCAATAATGAAGCCCGGAATGTGGTTGGTTTTCTGAAGAAGCATATTTTCACAAGATTTGGGACACCCCGTGCCATCATCAGTGACGGGGGGTCTTACTTTTGCTATAGGTCCTTTGATTCTTTGCTATCGAAGTATAGGGTCAATCATAAAGTGCCTACTCTGTATCATCCTCAAGTAAGTGGCCAGGTGGAAGTGTCCAATCGTGAAATCAAGAATATATTGGCCAAAACTGTGAATGCTAACCGGGCTTATTGGTTTCGGAAGCTTGATGATGCATTTTGGGCCTACCAGACCGCTTTCAAGATCCCAATCGGTATGTCACCTTACCGGTTGGAGCACAAGGCACTTCTGGTGGAGTTGGAGCACAAGGCACTTTGGGCTTTGAAGAATTTGAATTTGGATTAGGACACAACTGCTAATCTCAGAGTTGATCACTTGAATGAGCTAGATGAGTTTAGATTTCATGCATACACTAGCTCCTCCTTGTACAAAGACAAAATGAAATACCTCCATGAAAGGTATGCCAAAGAACGGGAATTCAAGGTGAGAGACTTGGTGCTCCTTTTTAATTTTAGACTCCATCTCTTTCCGGGCAAACTCAAATCCAAGTGGAGTGGCCCATTTGAAGTTGTGTTGGTTACACGCTTTGGTTCTCTCGATCTTAATAACAAAAATGGGGAGATTTTTCGAGTGAATGGGCACCGGTGCAAGCATTACCTTGGAAAATTTGAAAATAGCCATGTGGTGGCTTTGATGAAGTTCAATTGAATATGGTAAGATGACTCGTGCCGCGATGCTAAATCAAGCGCTTCTTGGGAGGCAACCCATGTGTCTTTATTTTTGTTTTTCCTTGATTTTATTGGTAGTATAGGACTTATTTTTGGACTAACTAGTTGTGGGATGTTGTAGGATTATTTTGATGCAGGGAACAAGGTTAAGTTGAAAATAACAGCTCTCTGAAGTTTGCAATGCGGACCGCGATCAATTTTGTGCAGTCCGCGAAGTTATCTTACCAGAAAATTGCTCTCTAAAGTTTGCAATGCGGACCGCGGTCAATTTTGTGCGGTCCGCGGAGCTACCTTACCAGAAAATTTCTCTCTGAAGTTGCCATCGCGGCCGCACTACCATTTTGTGTGGTCCGCGGTGGACCACTGCAGCCGCAATTCATTTTGTGCGGACTGCAATGGTCAATTGCCTAGATGTCCAGAAAGATGAAGGACCGGGGACCGCGGTCATTTTATGCTGTCCGCGGTGGGGTAAGTAGTGTGGGTCCCAGGCCAAAAATCTATAAATAGGGCGTGAGGGCCTCATTTTATACTTTTTGCTCATTACCATCTCTACAGTAAAAATTTCCACTGTGCATCCCCTTGCTAATTTCAAGTGATTCATCTCATTCATCTCATCTTCATCCCACATCTAGTAAGTTTAATTTTGACTTCATAACTTCTTAATTTTATTATTTTCTTGTTTACTTATTAGATTTTCTCCTTCTTTTTCCCCTTTTTCTTTTTTAATCCATTAATCATGTGTAGGGTTTGTTCCTAATGCTTAATTTAGACCCATCGTAGTTAATTACACTGATTAAACACCTAGGGTATCAACAACATCTGCATTTGAACTTGAAATAAAATTAAAAATTGAAACCCTGGGTTGGGAGTTAGTGCGGTCCGCGGTGATTTTATGCGAACCACGGTGCTTTAATATCACAAGTCCCAGTTGAGGACCGCGGACCGCAGAGCTTTTTTGTGCGGTCCGCGGTGCCTTAGTGCGGACCGCGGTTGTTTTTATGCGGTCCGCGGTGCTCATATTCAGAGAAGTGGGTAGTCTGAACCCCACTTCAATGCGGACCGCAGTTCTTTTTTTCCGGTCCGCGTTGCCTTAGTGTGGACCACGGTTGTTTTGTGCGGTCCGCGGTGACCATCTTCAGAGAGGTGGGTAGTCTGAACCCCACCTCAACGCGGACCGCGGTCCTTTTTGTGCGGTCTGCGGTCTTCCACTTCTAACTCAAATCCAATGTTCTGCTACCTTTTTTCTTCATGAATAAATACACTGCTTGGATACTAACAATGTTTAAATGAATTGAACTTGTTGATTATGGTCCAATAAAGAGGTGGTGGCCGTAAACCAAGCGGAAAAGGTGAATCCTCTCGGGGGAGAGGCAAGGGAATGATCAAACTAAGCCCCCAAGTTCGGCAAGCAATAAAAGCAACTAGAAAAACAATCTGGGCCATGGATAGAGTTACTTCCCAATCGGGAAGTGAGTATGCACCCTCCGGAGAGGGATCTGAGTCAGAGTCCGTACCAGAATATGTTCCAGACTTTCCGGAGAGGTTCCGGTTGACAAATGAATCTTCTGACTCCCTTCATGCCCAAGCTTCAGAACATAGAGCATCTGAGTCGTCTAAAGGCTCAGCTACAAGGAGTGATCATGAATACTCCACCTCACCTACAACATCTCTATCCGGTGAGCACTTCGAAGAAGAACCAGAAGATGAACCACAAACAGGGGGTGAACCCCAAGTAGGGGGAGTTGAAAGAACGAGAAATCCTGAAGCATGGAAAGATCGATTTGTGAGTGAACCGACCTTTCCTTAATTTCGGGAATGGTTGTCGGAAAGGAAAGTGATACCGGAATGCAGGTTCATCACAAGGGACCTTTTTCCACACAACCCCGATGTACGAAGACAGTTCAGGGAAAGAAAAGGCTAGGACTATTTCACTTTCCAGGTGCCGGAGGCAAATGAGCACCTAGTCAAGGAGTTCTACACTAATTTGGCTTATCTGAAAAAGGACTCCAAGGCGACTAAGGTGCGAAATCTGACTGTACCTTTTGATGGGGATGCAATAAACAAGTACCTAGAGTTCGAGGAAAAGGATGATATGGAGTACTTAGAAAAATTGAATGCGGGGGATGAGGCTTGTCCATGGCTAGCGGAGCACTTGTCAATCCCAGGTGAAACCCCGGACTGGTTGTAAGCAAGGAAGGTGATTCTGAGGAGAACATTAAATTTGAGGCCAAAGGTTGGGAGACGTTCGTGTGTAGCAGGCTAGACCCCACCTTCCTTGAAAATTCTCTTCCTCTCAGGCGGGCTATGCTAATTGCTTCTATCATGGCAGGATACCCGATCAATGTCGGGAATGTGATGTCCAAAGTTATCAACCGGGTGGTGAATGAAGGTGATAGAGCCTATCCCTTCCCTAATTTCTTGACCATGTGCTTTGAAGATCAAAAAGTAGAAAAGAGGAGGTTTGATGTGAAGGTGAAGCCCAAAGATCCCTTCTCCTGGTACAGTCTACAGAGTGATGATAATCCAAAGAGCAAAAACTTCAAAGGAAAATCCATTGCTTCCACTAGCCAGTCTGAAGTGGTGGTAGTGGCATCTACTCAGCCCGAGTCAGCCACCCCAGACATTGCTCCAGGCCCTTCCACTTCAGTAGTCCCAGGCATTCCTTCATCGCGGGCATACCCTCTGACTGCCCACAGACTGAGCCAGTCCCTATCCAGTATCAACAACTGGATGCATGCAACTACTGCCAAGCTGTCTGTCCTCTCTACCTCAGTGGAAGCTCAAGCTGCACCTCCTCCGCCACAGGTCCCACAGTCCATTGAGGATACTCTCAAGGAACTTCTGGCCAACCAGAAGAAAATCCTTGATAACCAAAAGTTAATTCTGGATGCTGTTGGCACTCATGGACAGTCACTGAAAGATCTTGCCAGGGAGACGAAGAAGCTGAGGAAAACTCGTGCCTCCAAGGAGTCAGCGAAGAAGCTAAGGAAGGAGGTAGATAAGCTGAAGGAGGATCACTTGCCATTGGACTTGCTGTTGCATGACCCTGCTGCCCATCCTAAGCTAGAGCTGGAGATAGAGAGGCCAACAAAGAGGAAAAGAGTGTTTCCCCGTAATGAGGGCATTGTGATAGAGTTGGCGCAGGGAGGCACCTCGAGTCAACCACAACTGCCAGTACAGGCCCACGTTACAGAGGAGATCCAGGGCCCGATGGAGACACAGGGTTCTGAGGACCAATCACAGGTTCCCATGTAGTCCGCAGACCCCGGGACCCATACTCAGGATCCTATGCAGACAAAGGGCCTATAGGGAGTTTCTCTTGACTCTTTCCCCTTTATTTTGAGTTTATTTTGTTAGTTAGCATCGAGGACAATGATAGCTATCATTTAAGGGGGTAGCCCTATTTTGGATTTGGATGAATGTACATATTTGATACTTATCGTTTTTATTATGCTTTATTTTTTATTTTGGTATGTACATAACTTTATTATTCTAGTACTTTTCATATTTTTGCACTTTTGGTCTGTATATAAAGTTACTTTCTAATGTATATATTCATTCCCCCTTATGTATATTCGATTAAATCCCCTCTTGTATATATTCATTCTACTTTACGCATTTTACTTTCGGCATTTTTCCTTTTTATAGATTCTTATTTTATTTTCCTAGCTTCTTGTTTTGAATTTTTCGCGTGCAATAAGCCTTTGTTTTTCTTAGTGTCACGGTTCTTTCCAAAGGTGGAATATGTGTGAACCGGGTGGCTCTTCCCGAGGATGGATGGTGTGACAACCTTCTTAAGGGTTTGAGTCTGTTTTTTGTTTTGTGTAAATAGTAGTTATCGAGTAATGGTGCCTCAAGAAAATCTTCACTTGGGCCTAACACATTTGCCTTTGATCCTATGGTCAAAAACAAATCGTTTTGTTTAGGATGGTGAAAGTTGTGACCTTGAGACTCTTGTGTTGACCGATAATCATCAAGTGGTTTTTCGGGACCATTGTGTGGCTAAAATCATAGCCAAGGTCGTTGTGGGGCCCCGACTCTATTTCCTTAGCAATCCCATAGTTTGAGTGGTAAGAATTTGAATTGCAAGTCCAAGTCCCGTGCCATTAGTCTAGAACTTGCCCTGAATGTTTGTCTAGGCGAAATCCTAAGTGTAGTTTGACTTAAGATGTGATTATAGGCTCTCCTTGTTCCGAATAATGATTTGAACATTTCCATAACCTACCAATGACAATTTCCCTAGTCAACCCTTTTGAGCCTTAGACCTTTTTCTTTCAAAAACCATGATACAAGCCTTTGCCCGTTTTGACCCTCTCTTGGCACCCTTTCTTTCCTTAAGCACAAGGCAAAAGCGTAAGTTTGGGGGAGAGACGACAAAGTGAAAAAGAAGGTACAAAAAGGAAGAAAAGGAAGAAAAGGAAAGGCAATGAAAAAGAAAGAAAAGAAAAGTAAAAAAGAATGAACATTTAGAAGAAATAAAGGGGATCAATAAGAGAAAAGAGATTGAAGGTGTGGAATGCTCAGAAAGGAGAAAAATAATTGAAATAAACAAGAAGGAGTGACAATATGTCTCTCTAACCCCTCAGAAAGAGCTTGATGACTCAAAAGGTCAAGAGAAGGTGCGCAAAAGTAAAGCAAATGAAGTGCTTAAAGGAAGATGGAACCCACCTAGACTAAATATTCACTACCTTGAACCAAAAAGCCTTGAATATGTCTCCACAAAAGTCCTATATGATCTTGAGTTGAATGAATCTTACATTAGTGGCGACTCACATAAGGGGCAAGCCTATGGTACTTTGACCCGGACTTGAGTCTTTCCCTTGAGAGAGATGAGTGAACTCCCATTATCCTCATTCTGAGTGTTACAATATTAAAGTGAGGCTTACTTAGGGAGAGTTGAGGCGTATGAGTTTGGGTTCCACAATGACCCAAGCAGTAGTAAGAGTTTCGTTGATGAGTCGAGTCAACTCTTGATTCTCTTGTGTCGCACTAAAATCAATGGTGTTAAAAGAACAAATGATGTTAATGATTCATTGGCATTGAGGGAAAATGTTAGTCCCAATTGATGCTAGAAGAGGTTACCTTAGGACAGCTGAATTTTCTTGGATTTACTCAAAAAGGGGTGGGGCTTATTTTGTCTGCTTGAGGACAAGCAAAATCTTAAGTTTTGGGGGAGTTGATAACTAGGGATTTTACCTTATTTTACACTCTTTCTTGCTTAAGTTTTGGATAAAAGTGTATGCAAAATAGTCCCAAAGGCTTACTTGTTGTACTTGATTGCAGGGTTTGATCAAAAAGGGTGACAAATAGTCAAAAACCTGCTCAAAAAGGAGTGAAACATGCACAAGTACCAATAACAAGCACAAGCAAGGTTCAACTGACCAGTGCGGACCTCGGTCCACTTTATGCGGTCCGCACTGAAGAGATTTAGAGAAACAGTTTTGAAGGCAAAATCAATGCGGACCGCGGTCCAGTTTATGCGGTCCGCGGTGAAGAGATTCAGAGAGTGCTTTTGAAGGCCAAAACCAACGCGGATCGCGGTCCATTTTACGCGGTCCGCACTGAGGAGATTTGAAGACCTTTTTACCTTGAACGCCAGGAGACCAACGCGGACCGCAGTCCATTTTGCGCGGTCCGCGTTGAAACCACCGCGGCCGCGGTACATTTTATGCGGACCACGGTAGCCAAGTTCAAAGGCCCAGTGTTTTAAGCTAAGAGCCTCACCGCGACTGCAATCCATTTTGTGCGGTCCGCGGTGACCCCGCAGGGGTATTTTTGTCCAAAAAATTCGACCTAGTATAAATAGTTTCTTTTCTTATTTTTAGGGAAGCTTATGTACTCTCATATTATCAGGAGCTCGTGAACGGTTTTTCTTCATCTTTTTGAGTAATTTTAGAAGGGTTTCAACATTGAATCTTCCAATTTTAGTTTATAATTCAATTATATGGGGTTTGCTTCATCTATTTCTCTGATTTCTTTAGTTGTGATGAGTAGCTAAACCCATTAGCTAGGGTTGTGTCTCAACCCTAGTGTGGGTATTTAATGGGTCCTTTAAATTATGGCTTAGATGTTTATGAGTGTTTGGTATTATGGCTGATTTGTGGTTTCCATGTTAAAATTAGTGGTTGCAAACACTAATTAGTGTTCATTTGACTTGAGTTCTTCTTGAGAAAGAGAACTTGAGTCTAGAAAATCAGCCCACCAAGGAATTGGGATGAAATCAAGAGATTGATAGTCCCAATTAACGGGTTAAACCAAGAGATAGTAAAACCCTACTTGAGCTAATATTGCTTGCATAATCTTGGAACCCAATTGGCCTCGAGAGAGGAAATTAGGGCAAGGCCCCTCAAACTACCGAGAGGCATAGAGTGGCTAATTCCGTGCATTGGCTATGCCATGTTCCCTTTGCTAACATCTCTGCATTAGGTATTGGATCTCGTTAAATATTCGCCTAGGGGAAAGTCATAACCCTAGTGCCTTTTATCCATTAAGAAAATAACCAAAAAGATATCAGTTAATTAATTAGAAAATTAACATTAGTATAAACCGTAGTATAATTGTCAAATAAAAAAATATGAAAAGTGCAATTAAGAGCACGAAACACTACTAGATTACCTAGAAACTCAACTTTAATATTCATAACTCTCTGTGGAATCGATCCTGATCCTTCAGGTAAAAGCTGCACCGACCCTCATCTTGCTACTTTATAGTAGTGTAGGTGAGCGCCGATCGGTGGCCCACAAATTACCTACAAATCCAATGTGCCCGTCAGTAAAGCAGAAACTCAGGAAATTCAAGCCAGACATGAGCCTGAAATCAAGGAGGAAGTTACTAAGGAGATCAAAGCCAAGGTCCTCATGGTAGTTAAATATCTAACCTGGTTAGCCAATATTGTACGTGTTCCGAAGAAGGATGGAAAAGTCAGGGTCTGTGTTTATTATCGGGATCTTAACAGAGCAAGCCTAAAGGATGATTTCTCATCGCCGAATATACACATTCTGATCGACAATTGTGCCAAGCATGAGCTCCCGTCCTTTGTAGATTGCTTCGCAAGTTACCATCAGATCTAGATGGATGAAGAAGACGCCGAGAAAATAGCCTTCATTACACCATGGGGAGTGTACTGCTACAAAATGATGCCATTCGGTCTAAAGAATGCTGGGGCCACCTACATGAGGGTCATGACAACCATTTTCCATGACATGATACATAAAGAGATAGAGGTATATGTGGATGATGTCATCATTAAATCCAAGAAGGCCACAAATCACATAGCAGTCTTGAGGAAATTCTTCGAACGACTGCGGAAGTACAACCTGAAGCTAAACCCCGCAAAGTGTGCATTCGGGGTTCCGGCCGAAAAGCTGTTGGGATTCATCGTCAGTCACCGGGGAATAGAGTTGGACCCATCAAAGGTCAAAGCCATCCAAGAATTACCATCACCAAAAAGCAATAAAGACGTGATGAAAATCATTAAATCAGTTTCAAAGAATAGTAACGATTGGAAAATCAGTTAGAAATCAATTTACCATGATAAACCTTAAGTTATTATGATATTTAAATGATAAAAGTAATAATAAAGTTGAAAAGGAAACATTATGTAGAAAGAAATAAGGAACTTCAGTGAAAATATCCCGTACACGCGCTCGTCACCTCACATTCACGGGGTTTTTAAAGGAAAACCAGTAAAAATGCCTAAGGGAGATTCCCCAACACAGAGTTAGGCAAGCCACTTACCTCGACTGCTCAACTCAACTCCGTACCACGCTCTTGCCACGACTATCCTACTCCGGGTGGCTCGAATCTAATAAATTCGATTGCATATTGTAAATAACACTTCAATAAATCAAAATAACTAATTAATTCAAAGCTAATATGCGAAATTAGGAATTTGACCAAAATGCCCCTTTGGCCCACGTCTCGGATTCGGGTAAAATTTATATTTTCTGAACTCTTATTCACTCACGAGTCTAACTATATGAAGATCCCCCAAATCGGAGGTCAAATACTCAATCAAAAACCCAAAATTTGGTCTAAGAAGTTTTCTTCATTTTTCCCAAGTTTCTACTCAAAAATCTCGAAATTAAGGGTGGAATTTAGGATTAGAATCATGGAACTTAACCTATTATGGTTAGAAATCACTTACCAAGAATACCCAGGTGAAAAGTCTCTCAAAGATCGCCTCTCCCGAGCTCCCACAATTCAAAAATGGTGAAAATAGGCTTAGAGCTTCGAATTGGGGTTTTAGTATTCTGCCCAGATATTTGTTCTATGCGTTCGCGGATGGGTCACAGCGAACGCGAAGAGTAAAATTCACTGGGCCCAGAATTTGGACTTCACGAACGCGACACAGGACAAGCGAACGCGGAGAACAAGCCCACGGACACTACGCGAACGCAGTCCCCTACCTGCGAACGCGATGAGTAACTGCCCCTGACCCCTGGGACCCCCCCCCTCTAAGCCTATGCGAACGCGAAGAACTCAATGCGTTCGCGAAGAGTTGCCTGCCCAACCTATGCGTTCGCGTCCAGTTGACCGCGGACGCGAAGAAGAAAACACTGAAGCCCCAAAACTATTCTATGCGAACGCGGTGACCTCTACGCGAACGCATAGAAGGAAACCAGCAGCAAAATTTTTGGTGTTTACTAAATCCAAAACCACTCCGTTGTGCATCCGAAAGTCATCCGAGGGCCCCGGGACCTCAATCAAACCTACCAACTAACCCAAATACCTTATTCGAACTTGGTCGAGCCTTAAAAACACGTCCCATAACGTCAAAATACTCAAATATGCATAGATTCAAGCCTAAGAACTTAGGAATTTTCAAGAATTCACATTTGACGCTGAAACACGTCTAAACTCATCCGAATGACCTCAAATTTTTTCACACAGGTCATAAATGACATTCCGAACCTGCTGTCACTTTCGGAATTCCATTCCGAGTCCAATATCAAAATCTCACCAATCGGCCGAAATCGCCGAAATTCTAACTTTCGCCAATTCAAGCATAAATCTACATCCGACCTCGAAAACATATTCCGAACACGCTCCTAACCCCGAAATCACTCAACGGAGCTAATGGAGTCGACGGAATTCCATTCCAGATCCATCTTCACACAGCTCTAGCTACGGCTCAATTTCTAAAGCTGAAATTCACCTTAAAGGACTATATGACCAAAATCACTCCGAATTTCACTGCTCAAAGCTCCGACAAGTTCCATTAACCTAATAAGACATGGGAGGAACAGTTATCAGGGGATCGAGGCGCTAACTCTCAAAACGACCGGTCAGGTCGTTACATTCTCCCCCTCTTAAGAAAATCGTTCGTCCTCGAACGAGTATAGAAACATACCTGAAGCTGTGAATAGGTGAGGGTACTGACTCCGCATATCCTGCTCGGTCTCCCAAGTCGCCTCCTCGACCGGATGACCTCTCCACTGCACCTTGACTGAAGCAATATCCTTCGATCTGAGCTTTCTAACCTGCCTGTCCAAAATGGCCACAGGCTCCTCAACATATGATAGATCCTTGTCCAACTGGACTGAGCTGAAATCCAACACATGAGTCGGGTCACCATGATATTTCCGGAGCATGGACACGTGGAATACCGGATGAACACCTGCTAGGTTGGGAGGCAAGGCCAACTCATAAGCAACCTCCCCAACCCGCTGCAATATCTCAAAAGGGCCGATGAACCTCGGACTCAGCTTACCCTTCTTCCCAAATCTCATGACGCCCTTCATCGGCGATACCCGAAGCAAAACCCGATCACCAGCCATGAATGATAAATCACGAACTCTCCGGTCCGCATAACTCTTCTGTCTGGATTGGGCTGTGCGAAGTCTATCCTGAATCACCTTCACCTTGTCCAAGGCATCCTGAACCAAATCCGTACCCAACAATCGGGCCTCGCCCGGCTCGAACCATCCAACTGGAGACCTGCACCGCCTACCATATAAAGCCTCAAACGGCGCCATCTGAATGCTGGACTGATAGCTGTTATTGTAAGCAAACTCTGCAAGAGGTAAGTACTGATCCCATGATCCTCCAAAATCAATCACACAAGCACGGAGCATATCCTCCAAAATCTGAATGGTGCGCTCGGACTGTCCGTCCGTCTGGGGTTGGAATGCTGTACTAAGATCAATCTGGGTACCCAACTCACTATGCAAGGCTCTCCAAAAGTGCGAGGTGAACTGAGGAC